>JAPEVG010000078.1:0-113289 GCA_029747595.1 Trametes cubensis
CGGGCGCACAGCTCTAACCAGGTGCTCACAGGCCGTACACAAACGTTGAGATATACACATATTCAGCTTCAAGAGTACTGTCTTGATACACCATATAGAAGACACCCATCTCCGAAATGTTTTCCATATATTTTATGAAGGCGTTTTCAGGAGTAGCGGTGATTAGTAGCGATTAGTAGGCTAGTAGCGTCTGAGCGCTCTTTTAGCGCTTATTTGCTTGGGGGGATTTTCCTGATGGAGAGGAACGCCACCGCAAAACCAGAGACAACGGTAGAAATCACACCGGTATTCAGCGTAGTGGAAGCAGGCGACCATCATAAGTCATAAGACGTGTGAAGGATAACAGGTACCTTGTTGAACATATGCAGCGGAAGTTAAGCTGCGACCACGAACGTCGAACAGCGAGGTGGAAGACTCAAAACAAGCGGCGATGGGCGCCAAATACGAGTCGCCATCATGTCACATGATATGTCATGTGATGAGGACNAAAAAAACCTTATGGGAGTCGATTAGTGCTGGACAAGAATACAATTATATTGTATCATAATATGAGATTATATTCCGATTACGTTGTAAATAGGGTCGGGGTTCGTACTCGTAAAGAGGGCCATTATATCTAAATACTGAGTGATAGAGTACAATTATAATACGATAGGGTACCTATATCTAATCAAATCTAACAACTTGGCCCCGTGCCTACCAAGGCGAGGCTCGAGGGCAGCGCTGGGCAGCGGGTATCTCGGATACCACCGGGCATTGACGCCAAATTTGGGCAACCCAGTGTTGCTGGACCATGGATTTCAATCTAAGATTAATTTGTACATCTGCAATTGACGAGAACAGTGGAGTCCTTTCAGGGTGGAAGGTGTGGACCGTATGATATCTCACACGGAGCCTAGCTTAGGCCTCCAGTCACTGTTCTAGGCCCTTTCAGCAGAATTAGCACGGTAGTACCCAACGGTACCCGCTGTTTTGAATTACCTACAACATCCTTGCAATCTCATGTGTGAACGTCACTGTTAAACAGCTGTTCTCCTTATGCCAGCAAGGCGGCACACGCATTCAGAGATGTACACCTCCTTCTGAGCCTTAGTGTGATATCCGCATCGGAAACAATTATTACGGAGGAGTGACTTTGGCGGGGTCTGGCGCGCCGACAAAGTCACGGACTGGCAGCCGGTGTCGGTGACTGTCAGTCTCGATCTTTGAGTAGAAGAATACATACAAATAGATAGCATTACATATGAATACGAATACGGATACAATATACTACAATTATCGTACGGAGGGCGGCAGTAATCATATTCGATCGTATTATTAATTACACTACATTTTCTGTAACTAATAGTATCTTTCCAGCACTAGAGTCGATCGCACGACGGGCAACGCCCCATACCTGGGGTAGAGAAATTAGGAGGAAAATGTCTGGGAGGATTTCCTTTCCGGCAGCTGACTCAGCTCATTTTGAGGTGAGGGATATATAACCTTGTGCACGAGTTTCCGTCTCCTTTCCCGGTTTGTAAAGCGCCAAACTATTCCATAGCGGGAAGTTCTCGGAAATGGTAATCCTGCCTGATCTTTTTCAATACAAAGAAAGTCCCAAGATAGAAATCCTGTTTTCCCAATTTATCGCGTATTTCTCAAAATGGAAGAGATTGCCTATCAGGACCATTTCCCATCCCGACAAAGGTCCACTTTCTCGGGAAGTAGCCTCTCACGGGAAGTTGCCGTGAGAGGTCACATGTAGCATGCCTTTCCAGACATGAGAAATGACAATCACAGGCCATTGACAGGTGGCGCATCTCAAGTATATCTCGAGTATATTACAATAAGGAAGACAACCGGAGCAGTTTAACCGCCATAGATATATCAATGATTCAGCTTACATGCCGCAGGTATTTCCCGATATGAAACACCCTGTTGATTGGTTGCATCTATCAGGCCTATACAGATGTGTGCCCAGAAAACCGTCTGCCGACGCGAAAGATAACCTGTCGCCGACCATAGCATTACTAGACTTAATGTCCAAGGGTCCGAGGGTGCGATGGAGGGCGCGTCGACGCGCGCGACCGTGCGTCGGAGCGTGCGTCGGAGCGTGCGTCGGAGCGTGCATGCGAGGGTGCGTCGCACGTGCATGGGCCGGGAGGAGGAGGGAGGGGCGTTGGCGGATATCGTCACTCTGCTCTCTCAGTCAGAGTCTGTTCTCTCGACGCTCGCTTTCTCCGTTTCCTATCGCGCACGCTCTCGCCCGTCTGGTTCCTGCCCAAAGCCAAAACGCTCAATTACGCGCACTCCCTCCCACTCTCCATCCTCCTTCTCTTTTTCGGCCAACGTCAGATCTGCGCACGACCAACGTTCCCTCCGCCCCCGCCTATATCTACTCCCTCTTCCTCCGCCCCCCGCCCCTTCCTCCTTTTATCCCCTTTCTCCCTGCCCTCATCTCTCCCTCTCCCACTCTCCTCGCACATCTGCGCCCCCTCCTCGTGAATGAATCCCGCCTCCGAGAGCTCACGCTCCGAGAGGCAGTCTTCTCCCTATCCCCCCTCCCCGTCGACCTCAGCCACCGTTACCGCTACTTCCACCCCCTCCGCCTCCCCCGCTCCTCGCAAGTCTCGCATCTTCACCCTCCCCACCAGACCCGCTCGCACCCACTCCCACAAGATCCACAGGAAGCGTGGCTGGAACGATGACTCCGACAGCGAATCCGATGGCTCTGGAACTGAGACACAGCCCAGCAATATGGCCCATCCCACTGTCCGCGTCGCACAGCGTAAAGCTTTGCGCCGTGCCTCAGAGAGAGCCTTGACCATGCCGTCTCCTCGTACGTCCAAAAAATCAGAACTTTTTCATCCCGTTTCTCCCGCTAGGCCCCTGCGCGCGCCGTCCCGACGATCGCCCTCTCCTCCATATTCTAGCTCTTCCTCTAGCCCCGATCGTCCCGTTCCATCTTCCTCGACAACTGGCATCGGCCGCAAGGTCGCAGCGTCCCTCGACCTGTTCAAAGAGACCGCGCCGAGTCCTACAGCCGAGAAGGATGAAGTTGAGTCTCTTGCGCTCGTAAGGCCCGATTCACCTCGCACCAAACGAAGAGGTGGCGTGCCCGTTGGAGAAGTCGGCGAAGCTCAGTTCGAATTCGTCAAGCGGTCAGACTGGCCGGATCGCGAGACCGCAGCGGTCCGCAGGGAGAAGAGCACGACCGGCCTGGAACGCGTTCGGACGCGCGAGAGCACCAGCTCCCTCGTCAGCCTCCGCGAGCAAGATTTCAGGAGACGTAAAGAACGAACCTTGTCGCGGCGAGATACGGTCCTCAATGACCTTGTCCAGTGGCGCGCAGCGGTCCAAGCAGGTCGCGACGAAGACGGCCGGGGGAGGCCACGAGAACGAAGTGTATGGGTCGAAGAGTCTCCCCCACTCGATGGGGCAGCCGCGTCTCCCGGCTCAGAGTCTACTGCCTCTTCAGGCTCGACGTATCTCCAAGAGGCGCAAGCTTCTTTGTCTCCCAATCGCCCCCGCTTTCCACCTTCTCCTTCCTCCCGATCGCCACTCATTGAACACCCCCATCGCCCCCCGCATCCTTCTGCCGAACGTGCGGTCTCGCCGTTCGATCTCCATGAAGTTCCTCCACCCGCACTCCGTGAGCCGACGCGGTCACGTTCTCCTGAGCCGCCCATTGAAAACCCCTTCACCGTTCCTCCAATAGCTCCCCACGCCAGTCATCTCGACTCGCCCTGGTCTACGGACGACGAGTCGGCATGGGAGACTGCTTCCGTCACTACCACGACTTCTACAACATCTGCATCTTCTCCTTTCCCGCTTTCGCCCTCACGGACTAGTCCTCATCTTCAGCCCCACGTCCACCATGCAAGCGATGAAGACGACGAACGTCAACAACGTGCACTGTTATCCTCGTACGACGAGATGGCGTATGGCTCACAGAGCGTGGACGGCGCTGCTGACGGCGACTTCGCTGATGCTCCAGGGCTGTTCGGCTTCTCACAGGAGAGCTTGCCTCATATCCCTCTACGTCCGTTCAGGAATCAGGTAGGCGGGCATAGCGCGATCTACAAGTTCACCAAACGCGCAGTGTGCAAGGTCTGTGTGATTGATTCAGTATATAACAAGGTACTCATGTCAAGCATCACTATAATAGCCGCTTGTTTCGCGCGAGAACCTGTTTTACGAGGCGGTAGAACGAGAGGCACCTCCCCTACTCGAGTTCATTCCCCGCTATCTCGGAGTGATGCTCGTGAGCTATCGCAGAGTTCCTAAGAGCTCGAGCGTTTCCCCGAAGATGTCCACGGATGACGCCCCACGATCAGCGAACGGCGCATCGAGATTCCGGCGCCCGTTCTTCCCAAAGTCTGCCAGTGATAGCGTGCACGGTACGCACAGCAGCACCGCGGAACACCCAGAGGGCGATACGGACGTTGAGGAAGCTGCGGAATTGCCCGAAGTCGCGCTCGATTACAACAGGCATATCATTCCTCAATGGCTGTTGCGTGGTTCGCGGCACCGGTCGATGTCGCATTCCTTCGCGTCTGGGCGACCCATCGACCGACGCCTCGGGAGGCCATCCCTGAGCGCCATGACCGCATCGAGCCCCGACTTGGCTCTGACGACGTTCCGCTCGCGCAACCTGGCCTGCGGCTCTTCCTCGCGCCATCCGACAAGCCGGCTCGCGTACTCTTCGACCGCGGAGGACTCGGACAGCCGCACGCCCACGAACTCGCCGCGGCAGTCCTTCGTGCCCGTGGCCCGAAGCATATCTGCACAAGGTGCCATGTCGCCGGGGAGCATGTATCAGAACGGCTTCTTTGGCGGCACGGGCTCGACGGTCGTCAACACGAAGTTCAAGGACCACGTCTTCAGCACGCTCCTCCGTCGGCTCTCGCGACGGGTGTCTGGACGTGGGTCGGCGAGTGTGCGGGCGGACGACGACGGGGACGTTGCAGATATCGAGGGAGATGGAACGCCGTTCAGCGACGGCGCACATCCCTGTCAGCGGCGCAAGAAGCTAAGCAGGGTCGAGCGCCTGCGGCAGGAGGAGTGCAGCATCCTCGGGCAGCCGTTGCGCCGCGTTCAAAGTGAGCGGCAGATCAGCAATCTCGGGCAGTACCCCACGCACGCGAGGCAACGCAACGACGCACCCCCTGAGGTGTTTGACTTCGAGTCTTCCCAGCGGAGCGAAGGTGGGTCTGCGCAGGATAGGGACGGCGAGTCATTCTCCGCGCGTTCGTATCGTCGGAGCCGTTCAAGGTCGCACGAGCCTCAACTGTCCAGTGTCCCCGAGCCACCTCCGCTCCCGCCCTTTCCTGTGCAGTCGCAGCCGCACGACCCATCGCAATGCCGCGACGCAGATCCGGCGGTGACGCGGCAAAACCACTTCATCTTGATGGAGGACCTGACGGGCCGGCTCAAGTACTCGTGCGTCCTCGACCTCAAGATGGGCACGCGCCAGTACGGGATGGACGCGACCCCGGCGAAGAAGAAGAGCCAGCGGAAGAAGTGCGAGCGGACGACGAGCAAGACTCTGGGAGTGCGCGTGTGCGGGATGCAGGTGAGCGTCGTTTGTGTTCTGCCTTCCCTCCGCCGCCGTGGTCTATATATGCGGGGCATCTGGCACTTTGTTTGCGCTTGTGGTCGCGTTCAGGGTAGGGGGTGGCGGCTGCTCGCGTGCGCAGTCGATTTCGCCTCCCCCACACGCGTGCCTGGTGTCAATGGGTCGGATGTTGGGTTTGATGTTTGATGCATGGTCGGTTTGCTGACACGGCCTGTGTTTTTTTTATCAAGGTATGGAACCACGTTACCCAGTCCTACGTCACTCAGGACAAGTACAAGGGACGTGAAGTTCGCCCGGAGGACTTTCCTGGCGTACTGCAGTCCTTCCTGCACGACGGCGAGCGTCTGCTCGTGTACCAGATTCCCGTCATTCTTCGCAAGGTGTACGCGCTCGCGCGCATCGTCAACCGCCTCAAAGGCTACCGCTTTTACGGCTGTTCACTGCTCATGATCTACGACGGCGACCGCGATGCGCAAGAGGCGTTCCGTGCGTCCGTGCTCGAGAACCCCTCTGCGCGGAGCAAGCGCGGTGAGTCTCTCGAGCGACGCCAGCTTGACGGTCGCGCCAGCACGACGGAGGGTGGGGCCCAACGCCCTACCCTACGGCGTTCGCACAGCGAAGACCTGCTCCTCGGGCCCGTGGCCGACCGCAGCAGTCGGCGGCGCAAGCGCGGCGAGGTGCAGATCCGGCTCGTCGACTTTGCGCACACGACGACAGGGCGCGACTGGCTGCCGTACCCGCCGAGCGGGGAGGTGGAGGAGGTGACGAGCGGGAAGGGCTACCAGGCGGAGGTGGACCCGGAGACGGGGCTCATCTACGCGCGCTTCCCGCCGCACTACCCCGACCAGCCCGACCGCGGGTTCTTGTTCGGGCTGATGAACCTCGCGGAGACGCTGGAGCGGATATGGAACGAGGAGCGGCTGCGGCGCATCAAGTGCTCGCGGGACGGCCCCGCGGCCGTCGCGGACCAGCTCCCGCCGCTGTCGACGGACGGGAAGGAGATCTTTGAGGAGATCTTCAGGACGGATGAGGGCGAGGAGGACCTTGGGATGATCTCTACCTGAGGCTGCTGGCCCCTCCCCCTCCGTTCGTCGTCGTCGACTTCATTTTATGTGCACATAGTTCTTGTCAACGTTCCTCATTCCTCACACGTTCTCTTGCTCCTCCACTTATTTACTATCACCGCATATCTCATCTCTCATTCCCCACATCTCTCTCGCCTCTCTTTCCTATCCTATCCTTAAGCCGTCTGCCGTATCGTCCCGCTCGTCTGCATCTGTTGTGCGCATGCATGCATATCATCCCCACCACATGAACGTTAGATCCCACTCCCTTTTTCCTCCCTCTCACGTTCCGACATTTCTTGCGGTGTGTACATGTATCATTCCCTCTCGGTAGGCTACGACGTACGTGCATATAATGTGTCTCTCTTCCGCCTCTTCCTATATTTTCTAACTGCTTCGTCAATGATCCCTATGGTCTGGTCTGGTTTGTGTCTCGGATGTCCCATGTTTTAGGATTAGAGCCTCGACTTAGACATTCCCCCTCAATATTATCTTTATCTCACCACCAGACAGTTGCGCACTCAACGTATTTGAGAGGGACGACCGCAGTATCATGACAACGTTCTCTGACGTATTGGGAGGTCGAGGAGTGCGGCCGGGTTGCGCCGAGTGACACGCAAATTCGGCCAGGGCGCATTTGCGGCGTGCGCCAACGTTGTATCCGCGACTAGCAATGGGGAATTATATGATACCGGGTGCTGCTGCTGGAGGGGTACAGTGCGACAAGGGAAAGCGTGCACGGGGCGTCTCTATGCGTCCTGTACGTATTTTTCACGGATGTCCTTCCACTGCTTCTGCAGGGGTCGTCAGTACCCTCTCGTTCAACGACACACTGAGATGGTAGGCGAGGCGCAAGACGTACCCCCTTGTTCCATGTGTCCCAGAGGTGCGAGATGCCGAGGTCGAAGCCGATGCTGAACGCGAACGCACCGGCGAAGATGGTCGGCACGAACACACCTGCGTGGTGAGGAAAGGAGAAGGAGGGAAGAATGAGCATATGACGTTCATAGGCCCGTATCGTCCCTCTGGTGGAAACTCACTGTTGCGCTTGACAATAGTGTTGTAGAAGGTGTTGGCCAGCTATTCAACAGACCAGGCAGTCAGAAAACCGCGTATGGGCGAAGGCGTGGAGGGCAGGAGCACTCACAGACATGGCTGGTGGTCGTCGAGTCGGTGTTCGTGGTGAATCGGGAGAGTCGGGATAGACGCTCGAGTCCCTCACCGGGCGGAGTTTGGAATGGCGAGTAGACGCCCGCAGGTGGCCAGTGCCTTTTCGCGCGTTTGGCAAGCCAAAGTCTAGCAAGTCCAAGTACGGTGCTTGCTCGCGCTTGCACTCTCCGTGTCACCGCTGCTGCCGCCGTCTCTGCTACTACTGTGTTGGGCACGCCTTTGCCATGTCGTTTCTGAGGGCTCTTCCTTCGCTCAGGTCAAGAGCAGTGACACACCGCGCATGGGCCGCTTCGTTCTCCTCGTCTGCCCGGGCATGTGCTAGTGCAAGCTCTTCCTCGCAACCACCAGAACTCACGGAGTTCTTGGAATCCGCGCCAAATGCCGTTCCAGAGACGGACATCTCGAGCGCGGACATCCCTTCAGCCCAAGCCGCCGCAGAGTCCACGATTGTCGACGACGGTCCCCCTCAAGCTCCTGCGGACAGCTATCCTGCGAACCCTGCCACCGCTGCTAACAAGTTGGCCAAGGCAGAGGTCGGCCAGACGAGGGACCTCTACGCAGTATCCGTGAAGGCGACGCGGAACAACACGATCGTCACGTTCGCGCGGCCGAACGGGAAGCAGCTCATCACGCTCACGGGCGGGAAGCTCGGGTTCAAGAAGAGCAACCGGAACGGGTACGAGG
This sequence comes from Trametes cubensis, assembly GCA_029747595.1. Lineage (NCBI taxonomy): Eukaryota > Fungi > Basidiomycota > Agaricomycetes > Polyporales > Polyporaceae > Trametes > Trametes cubensis. The sequence goes on from JAPEVG010000078.1 coordinate 8,479, forward strand.
CGGGCTATCAGTGCGCGGTGGGCATCATCGCGGCGATGGAGGCGGAGATGGAGAGGACGGACTTTGAGTGGCAGCTGTTCCTCAAGGGCTTCGGCGCGGGGCGGGAGGCGATGCTCACCGCGGTCACGACGTCGGTCGGGGCGAGAGTCAAGGACAGGCTCAAGCGGGTGACGGACAGGACACCTATCAAGATTGGTGGTACGAGAGGACAGAAGACGAGGCGAATCTAGAGACGCAGCTTGTAAGTTCGTTTCTGCACGTACGTTGGTGCTCGATCTGAATATCGCTGCTTGTAGACACTGCGACCTTCCCTTGGCCGTTTACCGCGGACGGTGCTCGTGGGCAGCCTGTGTGACAGTATCCCCGCCTTACTTGTACGCGAACTGAGCCGTGTCATCAAACGGAAAACACTGTTCGTCATCCTCGGGCGGGAGGCGATTCATACTGTCACCGCCTATTATTTTAATGAATGGACTAATGGAGCAACCCATAGCGCTACTGTGTGGAGAATAGCTGCCGGATGCACCCAAGTTGTGTTGTGCTTAGACAGCCCAGCCGCAGCGATTGCAAGGTATTCCGACCGGCTTTCTTCTTTCGCCGTCGGACTGCGCTCGTAGCTTGCGTCTTGATCCCGGCACCGGGCGCTTGTTTGTGTACGCTACGGTAGGCTTTGGCGCGCACGCGTACGATCGGCACGCGGTGCCTTCATTAATGATTAGTAGTGTGCTCTCCCCGCCTCCACCACCATCTCTTTCTTTCTCTCCTCCACCGTCCTCGTCTCGTCCGCTCTCTCAAGTTGACTTCCTCAGTCCTTAGACCACTCCTTGCACGCCAAAGGCTCGCCAAGCTGACGCTCATGAGCGATAGTGCTTCCTCCCTGGCAGATTCCATACCCAGTCTCCCTCCGGCGAGAGAGATTCCTTCGACATTCATCTCCAGCGTAAAGAGCTGGTAAGTTGCCATATTGCTGGCTATCAACCAGTCTTCTTACCGTCGTCCTTCTCAGGTGGTCCGCAGGGGAGAAGGGGAGTGCTGCTAGTGAAGAGCGATTACTAAGGTGCGTCCGGCCACACTTCCGCCTCAATGACGCCTATTCACAGTAACTGCAGAAAGCTTCCGTACTTCCGCCCCGCGGGCTCCCCACCAGTCACCCCAGACAATGCCACTCCGGTCACCGCCCAAAGCTCTCGCGTTGTGCTCGACGATCCCAGACATTATCTCAACACCTTCTCGATAACTGCCACTTCCCCCTCCCCGGACGCTCCGCCTCCTGCAGTCGTACTCCACGGCTACGGCGCCGGCCTCGGTTTCTTCTTCCAGAACTTCCCCGCGCTAGGAAAATGGGCTGGTAAACGTGGCACCTCCGTGTATGCGGTCGACTGGCTCGGTATGGGCCGCTCCGCACGCGTCCCGTTCCAAGTCAAGGCTAAGCGAGAAGACATTGACGGGCGTGTGCGTGAGGCCGAGTCGTTCTTCATTGACTCACTCGAGCAATGGCGGCGCAAGATGGGCCTCGAGACCATGACCCTGGTTGGCCACTCGCTTGGGGGTTACTTGAGCATCGCATACGCGTTGCGTTATCCCACGCGTGTCAACAAGCTTATCCTCCTGTCCCCGGCTGGCATCCCGCGGGACCCGAACAGCACCGTACCGTCTCGCGAGCTGACAGACCCGCAGACAACGGGCGCGACGGACCATGACCGCCCAGAGCCTGCCGACTCGAAGCATGTCGAGGACCTCAAGGCCAGCCAGCAAGAAGCTCAGCGGCAGGAATCGAGAAGCCGCAAGGTGCTTACGTACCTATGGGAGCAAGGCTGGAGCCCGTTCCAAGTCGTGCGGTCCACGCTGTTCTGGGGACCCTTGCTTATTGGCAAATATGCAACAAGACGCTTCATTGGCCTAGACGAAGAGGATACCCGAGCCATGAACGAATATATTATGAACATCACACTGGCTAAGGGCTCCGGCGAATACTGCATATGTGAGTATCGACTGGCTTGAGATGCGGCACATGTACTGACCCTCAACTCTATCAGCACATCTGCTTGCACCGGGTGCACATGCTAGAAGGCCAATGGTCGACCGAATATCCGCGTTGAAGATACCTGTTACCTTTGTTTGTGAGTACCATTCTGGTCAAATGATCCCGTTTCGATGCTGAGCTAGTATCGAAACTCAGATGGCGACCATGACTGGATGGACCCAGAAGGTGGCAAGGAATCCGTAGAGCGCCTACGACAAGCTGGCAACGGCTTGGGGAGGATGTACATGATTCCCCACGCTGGTCACCATGGTACGTACCCTCATGCTTTGTGATGCCAACCCCATTAGAGTTGACACGTTCTCCGGCAGTATATCTTGACAACCCGAAGGCGATGAACGACCTCCTGATCAAGGAGCTCGACCGTCCTACTGGCTCTAGCCGCACGCCGTACTCGGCATAGACAACTTATCTTTCTGGGAACGAGACATGACTTTATGTATAGAACGAACGGTAGTCTACCGTCATACGCTCTCTGTATCTACATCCCGGGACTGTAATATGTGCACTCATGGACACACTATAGTAGCAACGCAGGCTGCAAGCGTATAATCTATCGTGAGGATCCCATAACGACATCAAATATAGAGCAGGTCGGAAATGATAATGATTCGCCGTTAATGGTGTTCATGACATGTTTGTCCCTCCCTGGCATGCTTCTACCGTCTAGTGAGTTGAGTGAAGGCCATATCGAGTGCGCAAGCACCTTGAAAGGTTGATCTGTTGCACATGCACACGATTTGAATCGCCAGGCAAGGCGTGTTTCGTGAGCGAATCTATTGATGTATTGGCGGTCTATCGAGAACATGTACTGTACTCTATGCGTGTGGCGGTAGCACTACATATTGGAAGACTACATTACCCGTATGTCCACAATCCAAGTCGTCCCTGCTCCTGATCCGTCCATTACAACTGTAGCTTTACAGCCTACAGCTTCTCTACACCCGAGCCCGCTGGCTCGCACGCGCGACGAGGATGCTTCCCGCCCCTGTCGCAAGCGCGCACGACCCGACGAAGATCTCGACAGCGCCATAGCCTTCCCGGCCGAACACGCCGCCAATCGCGGCGCCTTTGCCTGCCTCAAGGAGGACGCCGGAGAGGATGGGCCCAATCACGGCAGAGATGCCCTTGAAGATAGCGGTGCTCGCGAGCGCGAGCCCAGCGTACTCGGGCTTGCCCCGCGCGCAGTCGGACGCGGCCCTTGGCCATGTCGAGGAGAAACCTCCGCTCTGCAATGCGTACCTGAGGTCAGCCGCGGGCGAAGCACGTCTTGAGACGGTAGAAGACGACTTACCAGAGCGCCGAAGATGATGGCGAAGAAGTAGAGCTGCGTGGCCGCGTTGGCGAGCCCCCATAGGAGGAAGGCGACGGTCCCGCTGCCGAGGGCACTTGCGAGCATGACCCATGGGTATGGGAAGATGTCGCTGAGGTGTCCGAGGACGATCTGGCCTACGACGGCGGAGGAGTTGAATACGGAAAGGACGATGGTTGCGGTGAGCGGTGAGGATAGCGCTCGCGTAAAACTCGCGATGTAAAGAGAGACGGGGAAGTATGAGAGGCCTTGTAGGAGGGTCGTCAACGACTAAGCGGCGTTATTCGAGTGAGCATGTCTTGCAAATTATTGGAAGATGTATGTGGACTTACCACGCTCCAGAAAATCGGGTTCCTCAAGAACCCAAGCTGTGGAGGAATAAAGCGAGGCCGACGCTGGTTCCCCGTGAACTTCGGCACGGGAAGACGGGGACGCATGCCCAAGAGGGCCAATCCTGCGCACAGTGTCGAGCCGATGGCCCATATGCGAAGGGTCCACGGGAGGCCCACCTTGTCCAACATGAGGTTCAATATGAACGGGAACGCGAAACCTGCGTGGGAGGGACTTCGCTTAGGGTACGCAGTTCAAATGTGAACAAATCAGCGTACCTCCAACACCGCCACCTGCGAAGATGATGCCTCCGGCCAGGCCTTTGCGCTCCGAGAACCATTCACTCAGGAGCTTTATCACGGGTACGTACAGCAGCCCGCCGCTGATCCCGAACCCGACACCTTGCAGCAGAATGAGTTGCCACACCTGCAGGTAACCACCGTGTCAAACATACGTAAACCGACGAAGGACAAAGATGAGTCTTGCCTGAGTGGCGAAGCTTGCGCAGAAAATGGACAAGAAGTAGAGGGCTAGGCCACCCCACATGCCCAATTTGAGATATTCTGGGTATCGTCCAAAGGTGAGGAAAAATATCAATGCCTGACGAATCGACTGGTAAGCGTTGTCCGAAAACGCAGTGTCAGGCGCATGCTCACTTCACAATACTGCAGTGCGATTGCAATGGTGCCAACGGAGGCGATTGCTACACTCGACGACTTGTTGAATGGCGGGTGTGTTGTATAGTAATCTGAACGATACGGCGGTTGTTAACACGGCACTCAGATTATCTACGAAAGACGATTTACCTTGGAAAATACCGTAACTGCAATGAGCTTCTTCAGCTACCCATCCGGCTATCCAGTAGAACAGAAAAAAGCCGTACCTGAAGCAAAAGCCCCAAATCACCATCTCGAGCAAGAACGCGGAGAAGCAGAACGTCCATGCGCGGACGCCCCGATCCATGGGCGCAAGCTCTTGCACTGTGACGCCATCGTCAAGAGCGGCCTGCAATGCTGCCTGCGATGACTGCGCCGAATATGGGGTGGGTGTTTGCGCGCCCGTAGGCGTTTGTTGTCCTGAACTTGGGTGGACGATCGAGAGCTCATACTCGTCGTCTAGAGGTGCATGGATGGCTTCCATAAATTTCGGTGCAGTATCCCAACGGTCAATATATTGTCTGGTGCCTGGAAGTTGACGGCGTAGGACGTGCCACTGGTACTAGGAAGACGCGAAGGAGGGGGAAATGGTGCTGCTACTGAAAGGGAGATCGTGATCTAGGACGCCCTCTTATGCTTTCGAAATTCGTACGGCTTCGGTTCGGCCATGGGCGCAGCGGGCGGATCGATCTCCTTCGTCATCTTCGTGCAGGTGCCAGGTGATGTCTGGAGAACTAGTGAGTCAGATATGTATTCGTCTTCAAATTCGCCCTCCGCCCACCTAAATTCCTTCAAATGACTGCTGCAATCGTTTACCCTACTACTTGCCTTGCTACTGCTTCCAGTTCATGTTGTATCGACTGGTTGCACTTCGAGTATGTTTCCCGACTGTAAAGAGGTCACCACCGGATCATAGCTATGAACGAGTGAAGGAGTTGCGCTAGGCGCGCCGGATCTTGGCGCTCGTCACCGCCAGGAACATTTCCTAGCAATTTCTTTTCTCCGCCAGAACACTCCCCGCTCGTCGGCGTCGTTGCTCGATCGACCGGTAATTTTCAGACTGAGACAGGCGCAAGATCCGTGAGCGGTGCACGCTGCTCGTTGCACAATGCAGCGACCGAGCCGAGCCTTGAGAATCAACTGTGTTGGATATGCGGCGGACTTAAGTAAAAGTCGACTGTACATTAGTACATATGCATAGGGGTATGCAAGACTTCCGTCTATTTTACACATGCAAATGTTTCACCTGCCAGCAGCGCCGGAACATCCGCAACGTCTAGTCAAGCACCTGTGGATCCGATGAACTCGGCGTTCAGAGCTTCTTGAGCACCGCGTTGAGCACATCGTCCGTGCTGCTCTTTCCACCCAGGTCAGGGGTGAGCACCTGGCCCTCACGGACGACCTGGTCCACTGCACGGTCGATACGGTCAGCGCCGTTGGTGTAACCCATGTGGCGGATCATGAGCGCGGCGGAGCGGATCGCTGCGATGGGGTTGGCGATGCCCTTGCCCTCAATGTCGGGCGCAGAGCCGTGTACACTGAAATCGTCATTAGCATCAGCGCCGGTCAGCACGAGTACAGGCAATACGTACGGTTCGCCCATGATGAATTTGTCGCCAGCATTGACCGAAGGTACAAGACCGAGCGAGCCAACAAGGGCGGCAGCGGCATCAGAGATGATGTCACCGTAGAGGTTAGGTGCTACCATGACATCGTAGATCCTAAAGGCCAATATCAGACATATTCTCATACTCGTCGTTGTCTGGGGGACTTACTGAGGTTCCCGGAACAGACTGGGCAATTACTGCGTTAGCAATCGACGAAGCGGAGAGGTTGGTCATTGCCTACCGGTAGACAGCGCTATCGACGATCTGCTCCTCCAGCTTGACGCTATCATAGCGACCATTGGCGTCGGCGGGGACTTGACGGATCGTCTCCCTGAAGAGACCGTCCGTAACCGAGAGGACGTTGGACTTGTGGATGATAGTGACTTGCTGGATTTTCCGAGCGAACAAGTTAAGTATTTCGACGACGATGATCCTCGGAAGGGATGAAGGGAGCCATACCTTGCGTGGGCGGCCGAGGGCAATCTCGAAAGCCATCTTACCGATCCTGCGCGACGCACGCTCGGTGATGAGACGGGTCGCGCGGGCCTCTTTGCCGTTTTCGGTAGGTACAAGCTGCTCCTGCTTCACATACTACTCTCAAGCTAAGGTGTAAGCTCCAGTACACAACTAGGCTAAAGTTGCAGCAATCTCACCAAGCACTCGGTGTTCTCGCGGACGACGACCAAATCAACCGCAGGCTTTTCTTCGGGGTTTGCGGCAACCTAATGACTGTCAGACAAACGTACGCAATATTCTCTATATTGGAAATACGAACAGAGATGACCGGGCGAACGTTGGCGTACAAGTCGAGCTCCTTACGAAGCGCGACAATGGGGGAAGAGTAGCCGGTCACTCTCCGGGATGGTGAGCTAGATAGAGAAGACGTCAGTCACCTCCACATGGCGCCGACTTTGTCGAGGGTACGACGTACCTCACAGCACCAAAGAGAGCACCGTCGCACTCCCGCAACGCTCTGCGCAGAAGCACATACATTGATCAGACGAAGGTACGAGATGCACGAACGCTCGAAGTGACTCACTCGACCGTCTCCTCAGGCAACGCCGTACCGCTCCGTACGAACACCTCCCACCCCGCGAGAAGGGGAACAAACTCGGGCTTCGGGATGTCCGAGCCAATTGCTTCGAGCACCCTGCGAGCGGCAGGGATGACTTCCTTGCCAATGCCGTCTGCGGGGATGAGGCCAATCTTGAGCGACTGGCGCGCAGCGGTGGCCATCCGACGAATGGGCGTGCGGAACATTTTGGACGAAGAGTTTCTGAAAGAAACAAGCAGTTGTACCCAGTGGCAGAACGATGGCGAGAGAAAGCAGGTAGGATACCACGAGCGGACTGCGTGCAGCTGGGCACCGAGAACAGAGCACTCTACGCTTCGCCGCGGACCGTCACGAAATTCGCGGAAACAGCTTTCCTCGTCGCGTGACTCACGCGATCACGTGTGTCGTGGACGCGACTACGCGTCATTCAGGCAAGCTCGACACGTCGTACGCTCAGGCTTCGAAAGGCTACCAGAAGTTCTTGATATACTCGAAAACCCTTCCGTGAACTATGATCATAGACTTGGAAAGGGTTCAGGCACTCGCAAGGCTCGCGCCACCACGGGTCTCTGCATACATTATGGTTATACTACATTGTGTTCATACATGGCCGCATTGGTGTTCAGAAATACAGGCCAAGGTTCGTGATAAATGCACTGTGTTCCTCATCCCTGTCGACCTGAGCTACCGAATGTTCACTGAGACTGAGAAGCGCCGGCAACCGGAGCTCTCTTTGCCTCGAGAGCAGCGGTGATCATCGTGTTCTGCTCCACGATGGAGAACCAGCCCCTCTCGCACATCTGCAGATGTTTGGTGTCCCTTCCCAACAGTTAGCACCTGAACGTAGCATATACTCAGCGCACGATTGAACCCTCACCGTTTTAGGCACGCCTGGGAGCAGTACCGCGTCTGCTTGCATGCACTGGCACCCGTCGCGCATCGCAGGCCCTCCGCTAGTTTCTCACAGCCGCGGCGCGAGCAATAGCTGGCACCCCGGACCTTCCATCCAAGCAGGGCCAGCATCTCCGATGCGATTTGTCGCCAGAGCGGATTCTGCGGGTTGAGAGCGTCATTCGACGAGAAGTTCGCCTAGTTGCGCATGTGTTGCTCCCCCAAGGAGTTGTCGCCACGCGCTACATAGTGCCAGTGTAGAGATTCGCGGGTTGTCGTCCAGAATTTTGACTCTCAGGTCCCTGGCAGCGCGATGTAACATGTAAGGCCCGAGCGATTCCAGCGGGATGGCGACGTTGCAGCGCTTCGACATTGCGCGGTACACGTCTCTCACTACGCTGTGATGTAGTATACAGAGGGAAAAGGTACTCATACATACACTCCGAGGATCTCACATTCGCTGATCAAATCCCAAAGCCCATGAGCCGTGCAATAAAGCTCAACACAGTCAGCAGCAGCCAGCTGAACCATGACATCGATGTGCCGAGAGCAGCGACGTCCACAGTGTCCACATCTTCACCGCGCGTGCTATGCTCAATGATCATGAACCAATTCTTGCTGCACATCTCTATATGTTCCTTGTCTCTGTGCACCAGCAGTCAGGGCGGGCACCCGGTCGATTGTACTCAAAGCTTACCGTTGCAGACACCAATGGGAGCAGTACCGCGTACGTTTGCAGCGACCTGTCGCGCACATCGGGCCCGTCGCCGCTCTTTTGCAGCCGCGACGCGAGCAGAACCTCGAGCCCCGAACCTTCCATCCGAGCGATGCGAGCGTCTCCCACGCGCCCTGGTGCCACAGCGGATTGTACGGGTTCTGTATAGCACGGCCCGAGGAGAAGCTTGCGTAGTCGCGCAGGCACTGCCGCTCATTCGAGTTTACCCCGCGCAGCAGTCCAAACTTCACGATTCGCCACACCGCACCTGTGCGAGGAAGCTGGGCCCGGAGCGCCGTGCGCGTCTTTGCGCTCAGCTTCGGATATGCACTGGTGATGGTGGTCATGATGAGTGCGATGGCCACTAGAACGGGGTATCAGCACGGCACAAGAATGTGAATGAATGAACGCACTAGGTCCTTCAACTTGCACTAGAATTGCCTCCATCATCTCGTCGAGCATGTCGAAAAGTCCGCCAGTAACCCAGCCATAGATTATCGCGTCAGCGAGCTCGGCTTCAGCTTCGTTCGTGTAGTACATGGTTTGCAGGTAAAGCCGCAATGCGTTCACGCCAACGGCTCGATCTTCATGCTGCCGGCTGAGAAGGGACCGGCGCACAATTGGAGGAATCGCAGCCCAGAACCGGTCGGCCTTGCAGACTGCTCGAGGAAACTCTGGGAACTCCGTCTCCGCAAGGGTCCATATCGCCATGAATAGCTCTACTTCCTGACCCACGATCGCCAAGGGCATTCTGTCGATAGCGAGGTGGTTGGCGAAGGCGTCGACAACAATTTCAGCGGTTTGTGAGGGTGTACGTTGCTCTTGCGCTCCGACTTCCTCGCTTGCGCCAAGCAACATGCGGGACAGGATCACTTGACTAGCCGGCGGTGGGTGGGTAGCGAGGTAGCGCTTCCAGGGAGAGGCAAGTTCGGGCTTCAGCAGCGTCAGAAATAGGGTATTGTTCAGAACTAGATCCTCCTGGACGATCGCGTGCGCCCAAAACCGGAAGCAGACAGCTAAAGTCAAGTCTTCTGGCTTGAATATCACTCTGAGTAGCCATAAGGTCAGCAGGGTGATAGAGTGAGGTAGTGGTATATTCGAAGCGTACTGGAGAAACGAAGGATTGAGCGTGCTCAGCTTCATCACGATCTGAGCAACAATGGCGCGTTCGAAAACGGCGCTCGGGTCGTTGTCGAGGCTCTTGCCCGGTTCCGACCAGATCTGCAGAAGCCGCTGTAGCCCATGGTACCTGGTGAAGAGGCACACACATACCCGCTGCATGACCGCCGACCATTGCTCCTTGATTTCTTCGATCATCGTCCTTTCAGTCTTCGTAGGCCGCATGGGGCCTTGGAGGGCGGCGGTGCAGATGATAGCCAATGGTTCGTACCATGGAGAAGGAAGCTATACAGTCGCTTCCAATTAGCACGGAGCACGACATATTGGACTTGGTAGGGGTCATGGCAGATACATACCGCTTTCATGTGTGCCTTCTTCTGTCTCTCGGTAAGTTTCACCGAACTACCAGCCATGAACGACACGCGGAAGTGGATTGCACATCTACACCTATCGTGAGTGAGCTCAGCCGCACGGATATGGACGAGTAGCCATCCAAACGCTTACAACGCAGCAAAGAGTCTTGCGTCCGCGAGCTTCTTCCAGACGGCGCTCTTCGGCGTGTGGGACAGCATCTTGAGGTTTTCGATGATGTACGGTGCGTCCCATGCCGTATCGCCGTCGATGGTTTCCGTAGCATGTCCCGTAGATGCCAGGACGCGAACGGCGCGCCGCGCCGTGGATCGGTCTTGAGGATGCCTTCCCACCGCGAGGCACCTTGGTCGCGCTGGTCTAGGATTTCCTGTATCCTCCGGTCGGTACGATTCATTGCAGCCTATCCACGGACAAAGGCGAGGCAAAACGGGTGGGTGCAGCTCAGGCGCGAGGAGACAAAGAGGATCAGTGGCACATGGGCGGCCTGTATAACATAAGTACCGGATGCATGGGGCTAGTGCTGATGCAGCCCAAGTTCTGACCTAGATCCATCTATGGGCAGCACCCCAGCGGCATGGTCACTGTCAGGTAACATCAGTGATAGAGCTCAAGGTCACCGCCGCAAATGGCGGTTATGTCCCTGCACCGCGATCGACATTGTCTTCGCGCTCACGTGAGGTTTCCATCACAGAATGTACGCGCCGAGCCACCGACTCGCAGCTCAACGGCTGGTAGCCAGATTAATATTGGCCGTCTGACGCGTTCGGAGACGTCGATTATGCAGTGCTCTGTGGGCATAAAGAGTGCTCGTGAGCACGGATGTGAAGAGAGTTGGTCTATCTAGCTGGATCGTGATCAGAGTTCCGTTGGAAGGGCGGTGTCGTTTCGGCGGTTTCGTGTTTGGGAGCGGCGCTGGGTGTTATCGGCATTTTGCGAGGATTCCGCGGGGAAGCTTTGGGTAGAACAGTATTCGAGGGAAGAATTGTGCCGGGAGAGCAGAGAAAAATACATCACAGCACTGTGCTGAGCCTAAACCTCCGACGTCAGGTCACGGTAACCACCGCCGTGCTCGGCCTGTCTGACGAGTGCAGCTGCTCGATGGCCTCCTGCAGGTTCTTGATGATACTAGGTATCTCCTCCTGCTTCTCTCCAGCCTCCTCGGCGCTTTTCTTCTCTAGGTGCATGTCTGCTAGCATGTCGACGACTTCCTTGGGCGTATTTCCCGACTCGCGCATACGCTGGAGCAACTCCTCCGGCGTCGAGACCGCTAGGCCCTCGGGTCGAGGCGCAACGCCGTCTGCGATGATCGCTTCGCGCTCCTCTTTCTTGTGTCGCAAGGACCCAGCCATGAGCGTGAGCAATCGCGTGAATGGGCAGATGAATTTGTGTTCGTCGTCCCTGCGTGCGTTTGAGTCTCGATAACATACCACCAGCCAAGCGTCGTAGGACGGTCACTCACTTCCGAAGGCACTCCGTGTCGCAGAACGGGGAAACACCGCAATGCGTGCATCCTTCAGTGTACGCGGGGTTCTCACAGCCGCGTCGGGTGCAGCTGTACCGCCATGGCCGCAGGGTGTGCGTAATCCGAACGAGGACTTGCCACGGAGCGAGTGCCCAGACAGGATGCTGAGGATCGCCCTTGGCCATCGGAGCCTGCTCGATGATACTCTCCGCGCCGGAGAATGTCATCATGAACAAGTCCAAGTCCGGGTTACCCTTGGTGGCAAGGAGGATTAATCCGACCAAGGTGATCGGGCGGGGAAGCTCTGACTTGAGCTTCTTGCGGGTCTTGGGACTCAGCTTGGTCAAGTTGTTGTCCAAGGTTGAGAGGAGCAGCGATATGAGCACTGAGCGCGGTGGGCCGTGTGAGAATACGGGCGTTATCATGATATACGGAAGGATGCGTACCTGGGCCCCTAAGTGTATGGATGATGGTGGCGATTGAGGCATCTAGTGCGTCGAACAGGCCGCCCTCCAACCAGTTGTAGACTAACGTATCGATACAGCCCTGCTGTTCGGCCGACCTCGCGACGTCGTTGTACAGGGATAATACCTGTAGCGCGATGCTCTGCGGTGGGGGCCCTTCGGTCGTCGTAAGTTCTGGTTTCCCATACCGCTTCATGACGTCGGCAAAGGCAGACCACAACGCCTCTGATCGGAAGACAGCACGGCAAAGAGGTGCGTATGTGCCTGCAGCCGCAAACAACCCAATGAACAAAATGATCTCCTCCATCAGGAAGCGGCCCGAAAGATTGCGGAAGTGGTTCGGGAAGACCGATACGATGAACTCCGCTGCTTGATTGGGGGTACGCTTCTTTCTCTCGGTGCCCCTCGACGAACCCAACAGGATCCGTGGAAGTAAAGCGCGGAGATCCGGTGGTGGATGCTCCTTGAAATACTCCTCCCAGTGTTTGGGCATGCCCGTACCAAGAAGTGGAGAGATGAGGGACCCATTAGCCATCGCGTCGTACGTGTCTGTGGAGTATAACCAGTAACGGAATGCGACGGCTAGCGTCAGATCCGAAGGCTTCAAAATCACGCTGCAGTGGCAGATTCAGATGTAACCTCCGAACATGTGGGAGGCGTGCGTACTCGAGGAACGTCGGATCGACGAAGGCAATGCGGTGGGCAATCTGCGCGACGATTACACGCTCTCGCATCCGCCTGGGGTCGCTGCCTGGTTCTAGAGTCAGAGAAGGGTCTGACCAGATCTACTGGATGGATAAGTCAACGCATGCATTGGTAAGTGATGATCCGTACGCGCTGCATCATTGTAGGCCAGTTCTTCTTCAGTTCCTCAATCATCTTCTGCTCAGTAGAGGTGGGAGGTACGGCACAAGAGCAAGCAGCATTGCACAGAATCTCCAGTGCCGGCGTGTAAGGGCCAGGAGCCTATCCTCGACAACAGATTTCAACACAAATTGATCACTGGAAGGATTACAATGGCCCACATTATCTCGCGCATAATCCATGGCCTCTTGAGATAGCTCAGCTATGCCTTGGTCGTTCATGAACATGTATGCCTTCGTGATGAGTTGCTCGGCATTGATCGCCCATTTGCATCTGTGTATGTACGAGGTGAATTCGCAAGCCAGACTAAATACTCACGCAGTAGAGTTGTGCGCTCACAGTGAGGTTACGATCCCGGCCTCAACCAAGCCCTTCCATGTTTTCTCCGTGGACTCCTTTGCAACAGACAACAGATTGTCGAAGATGAGAGGGATGTCGTCAAATGTATCGCCCTCAACAGTTTCGCCCTTGGGTGATGGTAGAGTCAACACGCGGCATACGCGAAGGGGGTCGCTCTTGATCAAGTCCGCCCATTTCTGGTTAATTGCCTGAAGATGCCGGGGGTAATCCGGCACAGACAAGATGGGCTTCCGAGGTGGCATGGATGGTGTCGTCGAGCGTAAGAGGCGTGTCCACAGGAGAGAGCCGATCCTCTACGATAGATAGGGAAGTAGAAATAGGGGCCGTGGTAACGGCAAGCAAGCAACGAGGTGGTTCTCTCGAGGTTCTTCTGGGGTGCCAGGCTGGTCGCGACGCCGCGTGCCATTCAGCCACCGGCAAGCTCTTAGCACACATTAGCACGGTCACGTGGCCCATGGACGCGTCGTGGTCCGCGACTGCGGAGTTCGTGCACTTCTCCCTTCCAAGCGCGTCGTTTGCTCTGCTGCACCTTTGTCGATCGTCTATGGCTTCCGGAAATGCTGTAACGGATCCCAGTCTCGTGGATCGTACCAATCTTTGCTCTTCAGATGCTCGCTCGAACACTCCTGTCGGACTCCCTACTCTACCCTCGGAGCGCAAACGCGGCAGCCAACTTGAGCTCAGTGGACACGAAAAGAAACGCGTCAAGCTTGAATGGCCGAAGAGTGATAAAAGTTGTGCTGCTCAACTACCAGACGACGACAGTGATGACGATGGCGAGCCAACAGGGACGGGCTACGCGACAAAAGCATCTCGTTATTCGGTCTACAGTTCCTTGGCACGCGTCGCTTCTGGGTGCCCTTCAAGGACAACGTATCACCTAGATTGTATGTTCCCTGCAACTACATGCGAACTTGTTTTGAAAGTATGCTTCGCTAGTGTCTACACGCCCCATTCTTCAGTTCTTTGTGTCGTCCAACAAGTCCGACGTCTTCAGATGCTATTCAGACAATGTGGAATCCTTTGTCAACATACCCTATGCGTGTGCCTACTCTAATGGTGACCTGACTGTTCGGTCTATATCTCGCCTCTAGCTGACAGGTAGGCAGATGCAAAACGAGGTGGTCGGCCACTTCTAGCAGTAGCAACGGAACAAGGGTCTGTAGATATCATAGACACCTCCAGGCGCAATGATTGGGATTTCGGTATGTCTTCTCTACATCAACCAAAACGCCTGCATTCCTTGATGTTGTGTGTACAGAACCTCAACGACTCACCGTGCAGCCACATGCGAATGGTATTTTCGACGTGAAATGGTCACCGTCGGACACGCTGCTCGCCACTGCTTCAGGGGACCATAGCATACGAATCACAACCCTGTCCTCCTCTGTTCTCTCCCAAGAGCGCACCTTGCACACGCTCCGAGGGCACGAAGGTACCGTTAAGGCCGTCGCTTGGGATCCATCGCACGACGGCGCCGTACTCTGCACTGGCGGCAGGGACGGAGGAATATGCCTATGGGACCTACGTGTAGGGGAGCATTCCGCAGAAGGAGGGATGGCGCCCGTCCTTTCAATCCCTAAAGCCCACGATCTTGAACGTAAAACTGCACGACCGAGAGGTTCAAGGGGCAAGGTAGTCGCCGGCACGCCCTTGCCCGGTATCACGCACCTACTCTATACCGATACGCACCCACATGGGATTGTGAGCAGCTGTTCATCTGACGGGTATGCCGTGTCCACAACTTGTCCTAAGAGCTTTTCTCATATTGACGCCGCTGTATAGTATTTTGAACCTCTGGGACGTCCGCTTGCCATCGACTAATACACGTACTCGATCCAAGAAGACCGCCAAACAGCATCCAAAACCGCTGTGCACTTCGGTCGACCCTACAAGTTACGGCGGAGCCCGCCGTGGACGAGGGATCACCACCCTTGCGCACGGAGCGGGACCCACTGCATCCCTCGTCTTCGCGCTAGGCATCGACTCGCGCGTTCACACCTACTCGCTACCAACGCTAAAGGCACTCTCCGGATATACGCCATTGGTCACGCCAGGAGCAGATGGGCCAGAGATGGAGGATCCACACGCGTTCTACGACTCTCGGATGAAGACGAATTCGTTCTACGTCCGTATGGCTGCGTCGCCTTGCGGACAATGGCTCGCTTGCGGGGGCGCGGTGGACGGCAAGGCCTATCTCTACGACATATCTGCTGCAGGCCGAACGCGCGGCATGTCTGGCGTGCGAGGTGTTGAACTGAAAGGCCAGACTGGGGAGGTCGGCGCGGTGGACTGGGCCGACGGGATGCTCGCAACATGTGCGGACGACGGCACAGTGAGAGTGTGGAGGCCAGATTTGGATGTGTCGCGTCAGTGCAGAGACGACCCCGAGGAGATGAAGTGGAACTGGGCTTGGTCCACGGATGTTTAGAGAGTTCTTGACGAGATACCTGCTTGTATGTATATATACCACCAACCTGTAGCATAAGCGTAGGATCCCTGTGTTCCTGGATGGTAGCGGCGCGAGGCATAGTCCGTTCATAGAGAGAGAAAGCAATAATTATGATGTACAGTGGGGTATGTAAGTACGGTAGCGTCGTGTCCGAGCAGCGAAGCACCCAGAGAAGGAGGAGCAGAAAGAACAAGATCCGTTCCGCAAGATGGTCGTCTATTTCTTCTGTATTGCATTGACCAACCTAAATGTTGTCATCAGCACTCTCACACGCAACAAGTCCAGGTCTCTGAACATACCAATCTAGTCCTTCCTCTAGCCCCTCGCCCTTCGTCGCACAGCTCCCGCGCACACTCCACTGCCTCTCCTTCTCCCCGCCGGCCAATCCGAGCTTCTCGCTGATCGTCTCTGGCGGCAACGCGCCAGGGACGTCCTGCTTGTTACAGAAGACGAGCAGGGGTACCCCCGCGAGCTCCTCCTCCGAGAGCATCGTCAGGAGCTCCGAGCGGGACGTGTCTAGGCGGTCGGTGTCGGACGCGTCGATGACGTAGATGATTGCCGACGTATTGGGGAAGTAGCAACGCCAGTACGGTCTGCGAAGACACGGGAAGCGGTAAGCGGCCGAACAGGTGCATTGGAGAGGTACATACCGAATACTGGACTGGCCACCGAGATCCCAGACCTGGAACTTGATGTTCTTGTACTGTAACACGCGTCAGACCATTGTCGAGCGTAGAAAAGCGCATCCACGACGAACTTGTACTGTCTCTACATTGAAGCCAATTGCTATGAGGAGCACACGTCAGCGTCACGCACACCACCTCTGAGACAAGTCGTGCATACTTGGGATTGTTGGTACAACCTCGCCGATCTAACGACGGGGCATTCATTTAGCGCGCACGCGAACACGGATGGACCAATCTGGCGCACCTGTAGACGGTACAAGATGGTAGTCTTCAGGTAGCAAGCAAGGTGAGTTATTTGTCGCAAGCATCCGAGCATACCACACACCTTCCCCGCGGCATCCAATCCGAGCATCAATATTCGGACGTCCTGGTCCTTGCTCCAGCGCACCAGTGACGAGAGCGTGGAGACGAGTGAAGAGAACGAGAGGCCCATTTCGAGCGGTACAGAGTCAGGCAAGTAATCGTATTAGCCGCGTACAAGACAACGAGTAGGGAGAGTGAGGAAGACAAGTACAAAAGCTGGAGGAGGTGAGAGGCGGCGTGAGGGGGTTCCCGTCAGCCTGTGAGCCGATCGAGAGACACTTTACACATCGGGCGCTTCCTCCGCGCTCGGGGTACCTGGTGCCGTCCACGTGGCGGTGTTTCGCGCCTGCCTTTGATTTCGCGCGCGTCGGTGGCGGCGCAGCGTGAACTCGCGGACAGATCGGATTCTCTCAATCTTTCGCGCCTTCGTCCTCTTTGCTGCCAGTCCGCTGCTTGCGTCCTCATGTCCGCAGAATCTGCTGAAAAGCCCTCGCGAAAGGAGAAGAAGGCCAAGGCGACCACAGCGGTCGAAGCCGAAACAGCCAAAGACCACGCCGAGAAGCCGAGAAAGTCCAAGAAAGCAAAGAAACCCGACCAAGCTAGTACGGAAAAGCTAGCTCAGCCGATCGACGATGGTGCGCCAGCTCCGGTAGCAGAGGTCGCGAAGCCCGAGAAGGAGAAAAAGCGCAAAGAGCGCGAGCACGCAGTCTCGGAGGATGCGGGAGTTGCGGGAGAAGAGCCCAAGAAGAAAAAGAAGAGGAAACACGATGAGCGCGCCGAGTCATCCGAGGCTGCCGCGCCTGCGCCCACCGACACCCAAGTAGAGGCGGCGGCGTCTCAGACAGAAGATGTAGAGAAGAAAACAAAGAGCAAGAAGAAGAAGGGCAAGGAGGCTGCGAAAGAGGGAGGAGAGGGAGATGCCGCGAGCACAGGAAAGAAGGATGAGGCGGGCGGTGACGTCGATCCTGCTGCGCAGTCCGAGGAGCGGGTGGCGAAGGAGGTCAAGGGCAAGAAGGAGAAGAAGAAAAAGCGCAAGAAGGGTGCGGACGACGAAGGCAACGGCGCGGACGGCCAGAAAGAGGCGGAGTCGAGCAGTAAGCCGCGGAAGAAGCGCAAACGCGCCTCGAAGTGCGGCTTCCCTGACCCTATCGACGATGAGGCCTTGACGGAGCAGGCGCAAAAAGGTGCGCTTCATATGTTGCTTTTCGGTCGTGTACATCGCATGCTGAGCCGTACTCTCCAGCACTGCACTACGCCTTCACGCAGTTCGAGGAGCCCGAGAGCTGGAAGTTCAACAAGGCGCGACAAAACTGGATAATCCGCAACGTATGGTCTGAGCAAGCGGTAAGTGTTCGGTCGTGCGGCATTCCGCCCACAGATTGACCATGCGCATAGGTACCCGAAACATATCTGCCCCTTGTGTATCGTTACCTCCAGGGCGTACAAGGTGGCTCGCGGGAGGTGAGTGATACGAGGAAACGTTGATCGTTACTGCCGTAGTGATCATACACGACGTAGGCCCTCATCAAGTCCTGTAAAGAAGCAGCACAAGCTACACCATCCACCGACAGCACTGTTCCTGCAGAAGAACAGCAAGAAGCACCTACGGAACCCGAGTCGCAGCCTTCCCCAACGAAACGAACTGTCAAGTTTGCGGAGCCAGAAGCCAAGGATAGTAAAGCCAGCGACAACGCGACATCCGAGACAAAACGACAAAGAGCAGCATCGTTGCTCGCCATCCTCACCTCATCCACATCATAGTACATCACTCGTATGTTGAGGCACACGCAAGACACGGACGTATATGACACACATCTTCACATCTGTATTCTCATCCTCCCGCACAACACTCCTACTACACAACATGACTGCTGCTACGACTGATGGACGACAGCTACGAACGTTCGTGGACACAATGAAAGAACGACAACGAACAAACAGCGTGATAAGGTGGGGATCCAGCAAAGCTAGGTAGACCTCGACCTCTGCTTAAGCGGTGGCCTCGACGGCCGCAGGGATCGAAGCGGCCAAGGTAGGGTCCGCGAGGGGCAGCTCTGCCTTCAGCACGTCGGCAGGCGCGGCCGGCTCGACATACGGGCCCAAGAGGTCGTTGAACTTCTCGCGGGTGACGCGGACCGCACGCTGGTCGACGACGCGCTTCTGACCGGGGTGGAGGACAGCGGGAGCAGTGCCGTCAAGCAAGCCGAGCTGGGCGTCGTTCCAGATGGGTTCAACCTCCTTGGGGTCCGCAAGGCCGACACCGGCGTGGCCGCCGAGCTTGCGCCAGTCCGAGGTACGTTTGATGCCGAGTTCCGTGAACGTCTGGTCGACCGCACGCGCGAGGCGAGCGATCTGCTCGACGTTGTGGCCGGGGGTGACGGTGAATCGGAGACGCTCCTCGCCGCGGGCTACGGTCGGGTAGTTAATGGCCTGAACGTAGACGTTGTGCTTCGCGAGGAGGGTGTCGGACGCGTGACGAGCCAAGGCAGCATCACCGACGAGGACCGGGACGATGTGGGACGGGCCAGGGATTACGGGAATGTCAAGCGCCTCGAAGCGAGACTTGAGATCGCGGACGTTGAGCTGCTTGAGCTGACGGTCACCGTTGTACTCCTTCTGGTACGAGATACTCGCCCGAGCACCCGCCATGTTGGCTGGAGGGAGCGACGTGGTGAAGATGAAGCCCGAAGCGTACGACCGGATCATGTCGACGAAGTCCGTAGAGCCGGCAATGTAACCGCCAACCGCGCCGTAAGCCTTGCCAAGAGTACCTATAGATATGCTGTGAATATGCGTCGACTTCGCGAACGATGGCTTGAGCTTACCAGTGATAATGTCAATGCGGTCCATAATGGTACCCTTGATGGGGTCCGGACTCTGACCCGCCGCCTTGTGAATGTCGTAATCGAGATGCTCAGCGACACCCGCGCCGCGAGGGCCGTACAAGCCAACGGCGTGCACTTCGTCGAGGAATGTCAGAGCGCCGTACTGCTCAGCGAGGTCGCAAATCTCTTTGATGGGGCCCACGCTCCCGCACATGGAGTAGACGCTCTCAAAGGCGATGATCTTCGGTGTTTCCTTGGGATACTGCGCTAACTTCATCTCGAGGTCCTCCAAATCGTTATGTTTGAAGATGACTCGCTTAGCGCCAGAGTGACGCATGCCCTGAATCATGGACGCATGGTTCATAGAATCGGAGAAGTAGACGCAACCAGGGAGCTTAGACCCCAAGGTCGCCAGCGTAGCGTCGTTGGCCACATAGCACGACGAGAAGACGAGCGCTGCGGGTTTGCGGTGCAAAGAGGCGAGTTCCTCTTCGAGCGCTAAATGCATTCCGGTGTTTCCGGCAATGTTCCGGGTACCACCCGCACCGTGGCCATACGTGTCAAGAGTGCGACTGCGGAACGCGCGAAGTTTGAGGTCAATCAAAATGGAAAGAAGCGACAGGGGCTATAAGTAACGTACTGCATCGTCTCGAGAACCACGGGATTGTTACCCATCCCGAGGTAATCATTGGCACACCACACTTCGACCTCGTCCTTCACGTTCCCAGTGTGAGCGATGGGGAATTTGTTCGCGAGGCGGTTGATATTGTTGAAGTAGCGGTACGAAGCGTCCTGGTGCTTCTTCTCGAGCTCCTCGGCGTAGAACTTCTCGTAGTCAAACCCACCAACGGAGGCGGCCTTCGGCTTGGCCTCGGAAGTGGAAGCGGCGTGGAAGGGGCAGCCAGTAGCGGCAGCGGGCGCAGACTTCGCAGCAGCAGCACTGGTAGACGCAGCGGTTGCCTTGGACGACGTTTTGGCCTTCTTTGCGTGCGCGAACTCCTCGGCCATGCGAGCAGCGGCGAGCGCCTTGGAAGCGTGAGGGCACTTCTGGGCGTCGGCCGCGCTGGGCTTGATTCCCTGGTGCTCCGGGATCTTCGCAAACTCGGCGGAGCCAGCGAGGCTAGCGTAGCCCGCGACCATCTGCTTGGAGCGAATCTGGAGGGCGGGACCCATGACGGGGCATTTCGTTGCCTTCTCGGTGAGCTTGGAAACGGTCGGGAAGCGCGGAGAGGCGGAGGTGCAGAGGGTGCGAAGGGTGGAGGTCTTTGTGCGGCCCAAGTAGGGGCACGTAGCCTTGAACTTTGCAAGGTTTGAAAGCTTGTCCATGGCGAGGCAAGCGGAGGGAGGAGAGGGACGAATGGGAGGGAGGGGATGAGGAAGAGGTGAAGTCAGAAAAGAGCTGGAGATGCCTGCCTCTTATGGGCATGCCCCTCCGCTCTGACCCGGATAATTGCCAACGCATGATTGGTCCTCGGCGAGGCTCCCACCGACTCTGACCACTTGCTCAGACTGGGCCTCTACCCTGGGCCGGTAATCCTCGGGCCCGGGTCCACTCTCATGCGCACCCTGTCATCTAGATTTCTACACGACTTCCATACAGCACTCCTCCTCTCACTCGGAATCCAGCACACTCAAGCAGCTCTCCACCACGTCCATCGCATGCCCAACCTCTCCCGCACCAATGTTCAGGCTCGGCACAAGTCTCACAGCGTCCTGCCCTGCCGTCAACAAAAGCACTCCTCGCTCCCGCGCCATCTCCACCACGCGCCCAGGGTGACTGGTATTCTTGAAGCCCAGCCCACGAATGAATCCTCTTCCCCGCACCTGCTCGTGAAGAATGTTCGGGAACCATTTCGTTAACAGCGATAGACGCTGCTCGAGGTAGTCGCTCGTTTCTTTGATGCTCGCCACAAACGCCTCGTCCGACAGGCGCGACAGGACATGGTAGCCCAGCGCGCAAGCAAGAGGGGAACCACCGAAAGTAGTACCATGCGTGCCTGTAAAGTCCCACCGCCGTGTATGAGTCTCGCAAGCCCCTATGTAGTCCTCTGAGAATTTACTCACCGGCGGTCATTACTTCCGCAATGTTGTCCCGCATCAGGACGGCGCCGATTGGATAGCCATTCGCGAGGGGCTTCGCCACGGTCACGACGTCTGGGTGACTGTCCGCCGGAATAGTCGAATGGGCCCAAAGGCTGCCTGTTCGGTACAGACCGCACTGTTACAGATCGCATTTCAGTCAGCTACAGCGTCTGCGACGTCTTTGAATATGGCGACGGCATCCTCATTTCTATGATGGCAACCGCATCGCGCAACGACGGGCGGAGACCGGGGGCGTCCACTCACCTGGATCTCGTCATAGATCAGCACTGCGCCGACCTCATCGCATCGCTTCCTGAGAGCGCGCAACCACTCAATGTCTGCAACGTTGATGCCACCTTCTCCCTGAATAGGCTCGACGATGACTGCGCACGTCTTCTCTCCCACCAACCCATCCAATCCCGCAGTGTCGTTCAGCTGGCCCACCTTCACCCCTGGGATCAAAGGCAAGAATGGCTTCTGGTACTTGGGGTTCGACGTCACGCTCAGCGCACCCATGGACCGACCGTGGAAGCCACGCTCAAAGCACACAATCTCGAACTTGTCGCAGGACGGATCGTCCGAGGGCTTCCCCGTCGCCTTCGCCCAGCGCTCCTTGCCCACTTTCCGTGCGATTTTCAGGGCGCCTTCGTTGGCCTCCGTACCAGAGTTCGCGAAGAAGACCTTCGCGCCGCTCGTGCCGTTAGTCACCGGCTGTGAGGTGCCCGGGGCCCATCCGAGTCCGCCTTGGGCTTGGGTGAGCTTGATGAGTAGCTCGGCGAGCTTCCCGGCGTACTCGTGATGGTACGCATTACTCGTGTGGAGGAGAGTGGACGCGGTCGTTCTCATGACCTATACATGCGGACAAGCAGACAATGTCAGCACCAGTAGCCGGCAGTCGGTTCGACAAATATAACGAGGAAGATGCGCGCGAAGATTCTCCGCTGACAGGCGTACCCATCGAGAAACGGGGTGCTGTAACACTACTATTTGGGCATCCCGCAACCCCATCGGCGCGTAGAACCTGGAGATGCAAGTATATCAACGGACCGAGTGCTTACCTCAACGAGGCCCTCGTCCCCATGACCCAGCGCGTTGACAGCAATGCCCGCGCTGAAGTCCAAATACTGCCGTCCCTGCGTATCCCACACGTACGCCCCCTTCCCCTTGGCCAACACAATCGGCGGCCGAGCGTACACAGGGAGCACATACGCATTGGAACGGTCTAGCAGCTCTTTCACCGCGGGCGTGATCGAAGCCTGGTCCTCCGGGTGGGTGACTGCGGTGTAGCGCTTGCTTGGTGCTTTGGGGAGCGGAGGGTCACCACGAGATGATGCCTATGAGCCCGGACGAGCGACGGTGTGTGTGAGCGACGAATGGGACGAGACGATTGTAAGCAGGAACAGGCATTGAGCCCACTCACCTCGGTTCCCATGCATCGCACGCCCAAACTGTTTCTGGCACTGGCAGGCCGAACCAGCGTCCGCCGAGCTTGACGAGTGACCGCACGCATTTTCGACGATGGGCTTTGACGACGCGGCGCTACGTGTCCTGCGGCGAGGCGAATAGTCGGGGAGATGGAGGTGCAGAGCACGGTTTTAAGCACGCCCTTGCCGCCGGAGTCATGGCTGGTCGGTGCAAGGATTTGACCACAAACCGTCAAGGCACAGCGCGAAAACGCCCGAGATCTAATCTGATAAGATGCGTCAATTACGATTTAGCCTGCTTGCCAAGTCGCAACGCAAACCCGTGGGGATTGTGTGGCGATAAACAATATTTTAGCACAGTGACCACATCGTGCGGTTGTCTTCAATACGCTGCAGACAAACAGCCGAGTATAAGATTAGTAGCTTGACATCTGGTAGGACGATGTAGGGAGTTTGTGTGGAGATTAACAGTCACCTGAACAACACCGTCTAGCGGTCAACGTCGTCTCTAAACATACCCATGATACAGGCACTGTTCGACACAACAGCATGGCTAGACAAGTCCGAACAACGTCGGACATTGTTGTGGTAGCCAGATGACGACATCGAGAAGATATACATAACCTACGATCGACAACATAGCCTATCGACCCTATCGTACACGAGGAACAAACAATCGACTAGTAAACCGTGTTTCCACACTGCGAGGCTCAGTCCCGGCTACGGCTCCTGCTTGACCCAGAGCTCACAGACATCGAAGAATCACTGGAGGAAGACTGTGCACGGCGCCGAGGTCCCCGCTCTCCCCTGGGCGGAGGGGAAGGGGACCGTGTGGCCTCCCTCCCACGACGTACAGGCGATCTCGAACGCGAAGGCGACCTCGACTTTGAGGGCGAACGGCGGCGGGGCGGCGATGGGCGGTCCCGCCCATAGCGAGGCGGAGGCGACCTCGACCTCGACCTGTCCTCCCTGCGACCCGTGTCCCGACTACGCGGGGGATGCGGGGGAGGTGACGCTGTGGCGCCGCGCTCANCCTCTGGAAGGGGGTTCGACGGAGCCCGAGCGACGGTAACGAGGAGGGGGAGAACGAGAGGGCGAGCGCGATTCGAAGCGACGTCTGGTACGCGCAGGCGGAGATGACGGGGAACGAGAGGCAGGGCGGCGGCGAGGGGGAGAGGGCGAGCGAGGCCTCCTTCTGTTGTCATCGGGGGAGTACCCACGACGAGGCGGGCTCCTGCTCCTGCTGCGGCGATCCCTATAGTCCCGTCCACGGTCCCTTGAGGGAGGCAGGGGCGGAGGCGGCATCCTTTCTCTGCGCTTCATCTCTTCCTCTCTCTCCTTTCGCCGTCTGTCTTCTTCGCGCCGCCTGAGACGATCCCTCTCCTTCCGCTCAGCCTCCCACTTCTCCTTCTGCGCCAGCATCTTTGCACGTTCTTCTTCGCGCTGACGCTCCCTCTCCTCCCTTTCAGCCAAGCGCCGCAGCTTGTCCTGCTCCTGCTTCTCTCTGTCAAAGGCGTCTCCCTCGTGGTAGTCGTTGCGAGTACCCAGAGCCCTCGCCATTTTGCTGAGTTCTTCCTTTTTGGCGGCAGCAATTCCATGGGTGTCTGAGGGTTTCAGGGTCTTGGCATTCTGAACAAGGGCAGAAGCCTCTGCAAGCAGCTTGGTGCGCAGTTCGTTCACCTGCTCTTCGATTTTTGCCTCGTCGACACTGCATAGTCATGTTTCAATCACCCGGACAATGACTGAGTAATCAAGGCGAACGTACCCTTCATCTTCGAGCTGAAGTTGAAGCTCGAGACACTTCACTTCCACTTTGCGCTTTCTCTCGTGCTCCAATATCTCCGCGTCTGGTTCCCTGTGCTTCGGGGGTGCCACGTCCCATGCGCCCGCGCGGTCTTGTACGCTAGAGTGACTGCGTACAGCGGACAAGTTGCGGACAACATAGCCGTTCGTGCCACTATATACGCCCTCAGTACATATTCATACATCCAAAACCAGTTAACTGACCTTCCACGAGGTGTCTGGAGACCGATACCGTTATACATGGCTCAGTGGACGCGGAGGATGTGGACAAGATGCTCGGCACCAACCAGCGCTCAGCCTCGGCGTTGTGGGCGCTTACAAGGACGGCAATCCCCGTTACTCGAGCGCCATGGTTTGTGGTTACTGAGTTACTCGATCGCGAAGGTACACCGTACATGTACACGGCGTACTGTCAGACATTAATATTATGCATTATCGACACCCTATACTATGTGAAGTTCAATACTGCAGCACGAAATCTGGCTAGCTATTGCTTGTAAGTAGAGGATTGTCTGCGGTCGGCAGTCCTTGATATGTTGACAAGGCGCTGACGATATGGGGTCGATTCATCCAATCTAAGGTCTATCGTCTACTAGCCACAGGTAAAAGGTAGCATCTACAGTGATTCATTATATTACTACAGTTTGGGAGAGCTTCCATTGAGGTCAAAGAAACTGTCTCTCTGGTACTGTTCATATGAAGCCCGCGCTAGCGACTTTATGGCTACACGTTTGTCGGTCTCTATATCTTCGATCAAAGCCTCTGCATGGAACATTAGCCCAGGACGCGTTGACGAGACGACCAGGACGTACCTCTGGAGGTATAATCAAACTCGGGCCGAATGTAACCCAGGACGATCGCCTTCATGTCGTGTCCATAGAAATCGGCCTTAAAGTCGTGCATAATGTGTATCTCCTAGGATTATAGTCAGCAACCGCTGTAACGTCTTGTTCTGGACCTCAAGTACCGCGGTCATCTTCTCGTTCTTGTAGAATGGGTTCTGGCCTAGGCTCATGACCATAGGAAGAACTCTCCCGTCTTCTTCGGGAAGAACAACCTTCCCATCCTTTTCTCGTGATACTTGCGCATAACCGTAGTATACACCGAATTCTGTCACGGAACTCATAGGGGTGATAGAATCGTCCGGCAGGTTAGCTAGTAGATAATCAGTCGTGGTTTTAACACAACAATACGCCCGATGTGCTTACCGGTAGGACATCCTAGATCCTTTCCGCCTCGACCGAATCCCCGTTGTACCGCACCAGAGAGGTGGATGGGGNAAGGGTTTCTGGGGTGTCTCGGGACCTACGAGATCTGGACGAGATGCGCGGAATGATTCCGTCCGGATGGGAGCAGCAGCGCGATCTTCCATACCCATCGTTGTCGTTCAAAGAGGTATAACTTAGCAGGTCGTACAGGGGGGAGATAGATGACTACAACAGGAGGGGTATCCCAGCGATACTTAAGTTACGGGTCAGGACGGCAAGGAAAATGACTGGTGTGGGGATAAATGCATTGCTCAAGATTGCTCAGCGGACATCGCTTGCACATCGCTGCCGAGATTACCGGAAGCATCGCGAGCATGATGAATGGCGCCCACGCGCGACTTGCCTCCCGCCACCATGGCCCACCATTATCCTGCTCATACTCAGACTCAGGCGTATCAATCGTATCCTACAACTACGCCATATGGCTACACTACTGGATACTACCCTGGATATCCACACAGGCCTGCACCAGGCTACCCGTACGATGCGGCGGCGGGCACTTCCGCTCAACAACCACACGCGGGCCCGCATCCCGCGGCCGAAATCCCAGGTGTATCTTCACAACTCGCCTCTCACGCAATGCAGCGCTTGATATCTTCGGAACTCCGTGATGCCGGCTTCGAGTCTGCGGAGATTGGTGCTGTCAGGAGACTTGAGCTTGAGGTGGCTGCATGTGGGTTCTGTTGACCTTCATGCGGGAGCGCTCGTGAACTGAGAACCATCATGGTCATCGTTAGTTGTCCAACAGCTATACGAGCGTGCCCATGAGTACGCAAACCTTGCCCACCGAGCGAACCCCATAGCGAAGGACCTGTTGGCTGCATCGGATGACTACGGCCTAGAGTCCAGTACTATGCTCCATTTCACGAAGAAGTCTATCAAGCAAAAGCAAGGTGCGCTCGCTTGTTGATTAGTGTGGTAAAGTTCAGTCCGAACTGACTGCACTTCTTTGCATAAGATCCTTCTGAGGGACCTGTCTTGTTGTTACCACCGCCGTCTCGTTCTCCATCTCCAGAGCTGCTCAGTTCTGACGACGAAAACGCTCCGCCTGCCATCCCAACGTCTCTAAGGCCACTTCCACACTACGTACCGCCCCTTCCTCCGAAACACACATACCTCCGAACACCCGTGGGTACAATTACTTTTGTGCGGTGAATGTATGTGGCTGAACCGCGATATGTAGATCTCGCCGCCCAAGAAGGCTGCCCTGCCTTCCTTAGAGAAGAAGCTCAAGAACGCGGCACTCGTACAAGATTCCCTCAAGAACCTCCTATTAGCTACCGAAGACAATACACAGGAGGACGCAGAGATCCTAGGTGCCACTGTGAATTGGGAAGCTACAACACATCCTCGCAAGCGGTGGAAGCTAGCCTAGGTGCACTCAGGATGATTTACTGTATTATAGGTTGTATTGCCTTCCATATCGTACCAGAGATTGTGTTTTGTACAGAGACTATCTGGACTTTCGTCGGTTCAACATTGGCCTAGGCGTCGTAGGAAAGAGAGCGTCATGAGCTCCCTGCCACAGAGGTAGACGGTCTCGAGGACTTGTTTGCTGTCCTTGGTGGTTGCCGCCGCGTGGGTGCCGGCGTGACAGCACTATTCCCTGCTTTGCTTGGACGAGACGGCGTCGAAGGCGGAGCGGTTGTCTGTGCTTCTGATACCGGATCTTCTCTCTGAACGGTGTCCGATATAGGTGCGTGCGCCTCGCTCATGTTCTCGTCCAACGCGTCTTGACCTTCAGCGGATTGCAATGGCGTCTTAGTATATGAGCCTCCTCGACTACGTCCTCGGCCTCGACCGCGGCCCCGTGCCCTGGTTCCGCCTCTCCCCCTACCCCTGCCCCGCATGCCTCGCCCGCCTGCAGACGCAGAGATGTCATCTTGGGGAGCCTCCTCGACGACTCCTGCTGTCGAAGCATCTACTGTCGAGGAGCTTGTATCCGACGGAGGGGGCGGAGGATTGTCTGCAACAGAGCCCTCGGTTCTCCTCTTCTTGCTTGGCTGCGACCCTGATCCGTCGTCCGGTATTGATCGTTTCGAGCCGACCTGCGCAGGGTGCTCTTCTGTAGCAAGCGGCGGTGCAATCGCAGTGTCGTTCGATAAAGGAGTATCCTGCGCGATGCCTTCCTGAACAGCCTCGCTTGGGTATTCTCGAACGGGGCTTGGGGCAGGCTCGTCATCAGCAGTGGTCGCTTTCTTCTTCCTTGGCCGGGGCTTCGGCTTCGGCTTCGGTTGTTGAGTCGGAGCGCTGCCTGAGGTACCAGGGACATACGACTCGGGGTGGAGGATGAGAATCGGTGGTGGGGCTTTGCCTGTAGGTGTCGACTGTCCCGTTGGTTGATTGGTGCCAGCGCCAGAAGGCCCCTGAGATGTACCCTGAGACGGCTGCTCCGAGGGTGTCTGACTGCCTCCCGGGGCCGGCGAAGCCGTCTTTCTTGACCGAGCGCTCCTGGTGAGCGCGGTGTATCGTACTCGGCACTAAGAAGCCATACTGAGGTTCTGACTTCGTATCTGTGATGGAAGAAGGCCTACCATATTGTCGGTACGCCCGACGTTTGCGAGCTGACTGACTTCCTTCCACTTGCCTAAGCCAACCTGCTCGACGGCCTTTAGCAGGGCCGCATCTTGCTCCTCGGTCCATTTGCCCTTCGACACTGATGGGTTCAGGTACTCTTGGTATCGATCGCGGCATTGTTCGTTGTTGCGGCCCTCGACATATGCCGCGACATCGATCCAGCTGTGGCCGATGACGGACACCGCTTCTTTGAGCCGCTCGTCTTCGTCCGGTGTCCACGGCCCCCTTTTCAATGTCGGGTCGAGTGTCCGCGTGTATCGGTTCTGACATTGGGCAGTTGTGGCATCCTCGGAAACCCAGCGCGCAGCTGTGAATGCCGTCAGTAAATGGGAGAATGCGGATCAAACATGAAAGTCTACCAAGAGACCAGTTGTCGGTGCCATATATACCGACAGCTTCCAGAAGTCGCCTGTCGGCCTCTGGGGTCCACGAATGCGCTTTGCGGACAACGGCATGCCGCATACAATCTACTGGAGTGCGCCCTGTCTGCTCAGAATGATCAGTACTCTGAAGTATTTTGATGCTCGAGAGGAAAATATCGTACCCCCAATTTCTGGGCGACATCGACCCAGTCGACCTCGCCCTCACGGGCACCATCAACTAGTTCCCTGACCTTGGCGATCTCTGATGGCGTCCATTGAGCATCATTGAACTCTGGGTGGCGTTCTCCCAGCCAACGAATCTCACATTCTTTCGCGGTCCGGTGAACGGTTGTGCTGGCAGATGTTACCTGATATCAATGGTAAGTGAGTCCAGCAGCTGCGAAATATGAGACGACATACTTTCTGCGCCACGCGTTCCCAATCGATGCCATGCTTATTGTTATTGATAAACCCAGGAGGCGGGTCGACGAGACCCGTGAACGTTGGAAGTCCTCTAGTATAATTGTTAGCCGTTCATATGTTGCCTTTATGGTGCCGCTTACTGCGCTTGTGCTTGTAACGCATATAGACGATAGTTCTCTGAGCGAACTGCATCTGCTAATGCCTCCAATTCCTGCGCTTTCACTTTGACGGTTGTCAGCAGCATACAAATATCACAAGGCAAACATTGCTGCGCACTAGGATGAACCGTAGTGAATTCTTCGT
This sequence comes from Trametes cubensis, assembly GCA_029747595.1. Lineage (NCBI taxonomy): Eukaryota > Fungi > Basidiomycota > Agaricomycetes > Polyporales > Polyporaceae > Trametes > Trametes cubensis. Next base: position 38,234 of record JAPEVG010000078.1, read on the forward strand.
AGCGCTGCTTCCTGAGCGCATCGTGATAGAATGGCGAGCTCTGTCCATGCTTTATTAGTACCAACGCCGTGCTGCAAGAATGAGAGGTGGCTCACCTCTTCGACGAGGTAATTCTGAGGAATCAAGCCTCTGGGCTTCTTTGCGCCAGGGATGATGACATTCCCACCACCACTTGTCAACTCGTCATCCTCATCTTCTGATGCCTCTGCAAGAGTCTATGGAATGTCAGCATAGTTGTGTGGAAATCAATACGATACTCACGAGTAACTTGTCGAGGTGCTCGAGCTCTGCTTCAAGCCGCTCCGTATAGACCTTGAGCGCGTATTGATGCTCCTTGTTCGCTTGTACGGCTGGCTGCACAAGCTCCTTCGCGCTCCTCGACGGGCCCGGCTGCATCTGAAAAGGTTACGCAAGTGCCTGCGCGACCGCGGTAGTGCGGGGGGCTGATGCTGGACGGTCCTTGGACCATGCAGTAAAGCCACAAAGGGATCAACGGTCCGAATCGAGAACCGAGGTCTAGCAGACCATAGGCGCCCAAAAGTTCCTGCATCGAGGCATGGGCGGCTTTGAAGCCTGAAGTCTCTTTTCCACCACATCCACCATGGCGAACGCCTCGGCCAAACGCACAGGTCCGTTCGCTCACAAATATCGCACTTCTGAGGGCCGAGCGTTGAACGCGGAATCTGTATCTAGCTCAACATAATGCTGAGTCCATCAAGAACCTCCGTCTAGGGCTGCTCGTCTCCGGCGCACTGTCGATCCTCCTCCGTCTGCTCTTCCGCCGTGGCTCGCTCTCGCCGAAGCAGCTCTCGTTCTGGATCTACGTCTTCTCGCTCGTGCCCTCTGTATTCCTCTCGCGCTACCTTGAGCGTATTGGATCCCCGCGGCGCGACCCCACGACGGGTACCCTCATCTCCGCTGGCGAGGACCTGAGTCGGCCTGGGATCATTGAATGGTGCTTCGACGTTATTTACATTACCTGTGAGTTTAAATCGTGTGATGCGTTCGATCGCGCATGCGTCTTGACCATTCTTGCGTGCAGGGGCATGCCAGGTTGGCAGCGGGGCGTTCGGGCAGTGGGTGTGGTGGCTTTACCTCATCGTGAGTTGTCTCCTGTCACAACCAATGCCCTCAGTTTACGCTGCTGTGCAGATTCCTCTATACGCTATCTTCAAGCTATGGAGTAGCGTCATCTCCCCGATGTTCTTTGGTCGCTCCGCTGCAGCGAGCGCTGCACCGGAAGGCGAGGGCGAGACGAAGGAGCCCACGAGCAAGCGGCAAGAGAAGCTGCGAAAACGCTCCGAGCGTGGCGATCCACGCGTCCGTATGCAGACGCGATAGTCGGGCTGCTCCCGTTGTATCTTATTTGTCTTTGAATGTACGCCCACTATCTAGCTCATATCTATGACCTCGAGGCTGTCGCGGCATCCCCAATAGCCTGCAACATATATGGACGGTGTGGAGTATTCCTCGAGCGGATCGTTCTCACATGACTGATAGAACAAACCTAATAAACGGGGAATACACATTACAGTGCAGGCCATACGGACATAGCGAGAGTTCAGGATATCGCCATGCTGGTGTGTGTAATCAGACATGGCTCATGTACAACCCGAAGAAATTGCCTCCAATGTGACGACGCCCTCCTTTGACCGCATTATAGCTCTGGAATACCCTTGTAGGCTGGATTCGTACCGGCACCGCTGTGCGACTGGTATCCGCCAGGCGCAGGATATGCGTAGGACATGGTCGGATGTACCGGGCTCGCCAGGGTCGTAGATCCACCGAACGAAGGGGCTTGATTGTCCAAGCTAGTAGGGAACGTGCTCGGGTCGTCCGGATCCTGCACAGTTGAGTGAGATTACTCTGAATACCCGAGATGGACTGGCAACTCACATAGAGCTTTGGACTAGGAAGCGGCGCGGCCATAGCTTCATGTTCGAAAGGTTTCTCTACGTAATGCCCATGCTCGCCAGCGGTGAGGTCAAGTGGGCCTGTGGGCGCATCGCGTGCTGCGTTGCGCCTGTGCCTCATCCAGAAGAAGATCACAAGCCCGATGGCAATGAGCCCTACTACACCGCCGACCGCACCTCCTACGATAGCTCCGATATTGGTAGACTTCTTGCCGGTGGAGGAGCCAGAATTGTTGGTGTTGCCACTGGACCCTTGTGTAGGGCTTGCGTTCGAGCCAGTAGCAGTCGCTAGTCCCGTAGAGTCCGGAGCGTCTGAGGGTATCGTCAGAGAAGGGATCGTGTGCAATGATGCGGCGCCTCACCTTGTGAAGCTACCTCCTCAGCTGCGACTGCACTGAAAGTGCCATATCGCTATGAACGAGCGCCCTTCAGTCAATCCTCCACGTTCGCGAAGAGCTTAGAACAGACCGTGATGTCGATGTACGCCCATGCAGGGACAGAGATGACGGAAGGTATGTCGTCTGGGTACCTTGGGCACTGTCAGCTAATGATCCCACACAGTTCGCAGGGCTCTTACTTTGATACATATACAGTAGAACAGTTTTGAGCATACATGCTCCATCTGCGATGGAATAATACCATGAGCTGTCAAACTGCGACTCGGAGAGATTGGGGATTGGTATACAAATACTCACGGCACAACATCGATCTCAAGACCTTGACAGGTGGCGCAAGCAGATATCATCGAATAGAATACGGTGCTACATCTGCACGAAGTTGCGCTCGTTGGGCTATCCGTAGGTGTGTTGTAATGGTACCCAGGTGTCAGTGGATATACCCAAGAGGCTGTGCATGAGCCGATTATGAGTATACACACTCTGCTCGCAAGATATCTCCGGCTTACCAGCGGGTGTCGAGCAAGGCGAAAGGAGGTACGAAGCGACCAGACATGGGCTCTGATCTTTGTCATTTGACATCTATGGAAGGGTCATTACTCGATGCTTTGATTTGCGAATCGTCTGTTCAAGGCTCGAACGTACCCAAGAGTAGGCAGCTTGGCAGATGGCACTAGTGCCTTGTCCGGTCACTCCTTGCAACGTTGATACATAATATGCAAGCAGAGCAAGAGATATGGTCAACATGGCCGGATATCCGACTCGTCCCTGCAGAGAGCTCGCCGGGAGGGTGTCGAGGTGAAAGGGGGGCGACAAGGAGCACCTCCCGGTGCGTGGTCTTGTTCCCCGACCTGAAGCAGCGCCTCATGCCGTGTCTACCTGCCAGAGCCATCTGATAAGTGCGGGGCAAGGTGATCGAGCGTTGTAATGGTGCGAGGTCGCCGGCAGCGCGAGGTGCCTGTCAGTGTAGTCGACGTCAAACTACAGTCTTTACCTCATTGGGTTCAATTACACTCGTTTAGGACACCGCTCTTGCATAATCAGGCACTACGTACAAACAACGCGTCAACAACGCGTCCCCGGCCTGGCCCTCTCTTTCTCCTCTCACCCTCAATAAGCATCCGCATAAATCCTCCACTTGCAATGGCGGTGAGCCCCCACTGTCTCTTATATGAAAACAAGTCCACAACTTGTTCTTTCACAGCCGATCGATGATACCTCCAAATCCGAGGTGCACGGACCTCAGCATAACATGCAAGACGAGTCGGAAACAACCTCCAAGACAGATGTATATGCCACATTTGATTGTGGAGAGGATGTGTCCTCCAGCTCAGCTTTACATGGGGTTGATGGTCCAGGAGAAGAAGATGCAGTCGAGCAATGCTTGATGGTGCGTGCGGATCGTCGATCTCGTCAATATACTGCCGTACAATGCGCATATAGGTGGACTTTCGTCGTGAGACAGATCTCACCATCATTTCCCAGCATGACCAGGCAAGTGCAAGATTTGCTCAGGTCAGTACTACTATCTTTGTTGATCCACTTTCGTTGCTCAAACCTGCATATAGATAGCTACAGCCACCAGCATCGCTTGTTCGCCGGACGTGCCTCGCCCTCCTGACCCATCGTTAGATACTTCTGAGACGCAGGTATGGTTGCGTTTGGATTTTCTCGCAACCCTCACACAGGAAGCCCATTGACGCCCCGCCGTAGTGCCCATCTACCGATATATCCACTTCTACACCTTCGACCTCCCATGACCTAGCGCCTATCCTTCCGCAAAATCCTGCAGATGAGGGAACTACGTTGAAAGCTGACGCATTTTACCGGCTTATATCTAACAGAGACAGTCAAGACGTCGTTCTCGAACAGTTCAAAGTTCGAGCGTGCAGCCCCTCCATGGTGCAAGATACGCATGCGTCTTCGGCACCGTCGGCGCCACCCTCTTGCCCCATTGTATCAGAGGCAGTAGTTTTCAAAGGTCTCTCTGAACAACTACCCACAGTCGATCACCTCTCTAGCTCTGCTGTCGATACGACTGGTCACCATCAAGACACATACCCTCACGAAGCGAGGATGGCCATCATGGAGGACACGGCTGGGTGTACTGCGCTAGTTGATACGTCTGCACTCGACGAGGAACCTATGCTCAGCTCTATCTCTGGTTCTTCTGGCGCTGAGATCAAGCCTAGCGAACTTTCCCAGAAACAGGAGGATGCTGCACCTCTAGTATCTTCAGGTTTCGAGGTCGGCGACATTCCTAGCTCGGCCATCCTCGATGCATCTGAACAGCTCCTCGTTGCTGCTGTCGCTTCTGATACAGAATGCTCGGAACTTGGCTCGATTCGTTACTCGGGTGATTGTTCGGAATCTGCTGCAAACCCGGCTGAATCTCTTGAACTATGTTCGGAAAGCCTTGCTAAATCCCTGGGTGGCTGCGCGTCTCCTCAGGGACCTCCTGCCTTGTCATTGTCTGCTCTACCAGTGCCTACTGTCCCCGGCGATGTGCTTTTCCAGGCCGACGCGAAGGATATCTCTGGCGCCCTTCCCGAGGAGGTTCCCACCCCTGAGCCGGGGAAATCACCTGAGGACGAAGGAGAGGCTTCCTATGCTGAAGCCGCTACAGTTGAGGAGCGTGGCGCCATGTCAGCAGTCGCTCAGCTTCCTGGCCAGTCTCAGACCGCTATCACGCCCCATTTCACGGTGCTTCCCTCTGCAGACACACTGGCTACTAGCGCGGCCACACCTCTTGCCGACCGCGATGGCCTGCTTTCCCGTACCCCGTCTCCTCTAGGATCTTGCAACGAGCCCACGGAGGGACCTAACTGCGCTTCGGACTCTCTGCTCTTGCCTGCCCCACAAACTCAGATCGATCTCGCGGCTACCGACCCTACTAACCAACGTACTCCCTATGCTGACTGTCTCATTCCTGAGAGAATAGAGAGGGACTGCGGCGACAACGAAGCCTCTGATGCTAATCTTGGTCTGGAGGATATCTTCAAACCTGATGGCATTGTTTACGACCTACCTCCCTCTTCGCCTCCGCCCTCGTCTAGTCCTCTGCCGATCTTCTCGTCTCCACCGAGGGAATGCTATTGTACGCCGCCATCGTCGAGCCCGCCGCTTCCAGTTCCGGAAGACAAAGGCTCGTCTATGGAAGAGTCAAGCAAACTTTCCGAATCCGCCGCTGCCGAAGACCACGGGGCGCTGGTAGATATTGACGACAAGAACGATGAACGGGTCGCTGATCCGTCTAGCTATGTTGACACTGAGTCCTCCGAGAAGTCTCCCAAACGAACGGTGCGCATATTCATGTCAACGTTTATGTCGACGTCTCTCTCATGTTGTAAGCAGAAACTCGAGAGAATCCTTCCCGCATTGTCTGATGCACCTCTGCCGAAACGGCCCACCCAAGCGTCCATAGCGAAGCAGCGCAATAAGCTCGCTGCTCCATTCCGCTCACCCGTAATCAAAGGTTCCCTGGTACAAGGGGGCTTGCACGCGGTGTACGCAACGGGTCGCGCGTTCATGCCTCCACCTCCCCGCAAAATGCGCGCAGATGACATTGCCGGACCCGCCCCAGCCAACAGGCTTGATTCCACTCTTGCCAACAAGGACCGGACTGCGAACGCTGCGAAGCAATTCAAATCTCCGCTAGCGTTCTCGGACGCATTGACGAGCCATTCATCTAATCCTGCGGGCCGCCTCCCCTCTGTAAAAACAACTCCGACCATCCAGAGCCTGCAAGGCAAGCTACAGACTCTCAAGCAAGCGATCAAGATCAAGAAGTCCGAGAACGGCCAAGAGGAAGACGAGCTCGAGCAGCTTGTGCGCAAGTGGACGACCGTTGGGCGAGAGGTCGCGTGGGCTGTCTGGGATTACGTCAAGGACGTCGACCCTGGGGCTGGTGGTATCGTCGGGCAGAATAACAGCGGGTGGCCCTCTAGCGGAGGGGACGATTACTGGGATACGCGTACTGGGCAGAAGAGGGGATTTGACCCAAGTTGGGGGTACAACGACGATGACCATGTGGCGAAGAAACGCAAGTCGGAGGGGGATGAAGATACCGAGATGGGCGACGAAGAAGCGGCGCCTACTTTGCAACATACGCTAGGAACGATGCTGCGACACTTGAGCATCGACCCTGCGACCTTAGGCTGGGATGAGGAGGAAGGAGATTTCGTTGACGTCTAAGTCCCGAGATTCAATTTGTCTTTGTTGCTTCTTGTAATTCAATTGCATGCGCAGTGCGCAGGACGAGAAATGACCACGACTGATTCTGTTACAATCGAATATTCGCGCAGAGGCTTTCGCCTATCCTCTGGTGTGAAATCACTGAAGATCTCGACGAATACGGGCAGCCCAGGACGTAGGGTCTCTGTCCAAGAGCCATCTCACCGTGTTGCTATTCCCGGGAATGCCTCTATTCACGACGTCAGTCTCGTGATCCACGATATCACCGAGACCGCACTCACCTTTTGTCATAGTAATATAGCATTCTGTCCAGACCTTCAACGGAGTTGTCATCAGGGAAAGCCACATGGATGTCGCTGCTCCCTATGATCTTCTCCCGCGGGACGAGCACAATTTTGATCTGCTTGCCCGTGTGCGCCGAAATCAGCCTCGCGACATCTTCGTACGTGCAATTTTCTCCGACGAGTTCGTACCGCGCGCGGTTGTGCGACGCGGGGTCGAGGATGACCAGTCGCGCGATGTCCGCTAGGTCGTGCAAGTCGAGGTAGCCCTGCAGGACGTGAGGGGTGTAATTGGCACGGAGGACGCCCGCGGAGACGACGTTCTGGAGATTGACGTTCTGCATGAAAGACGTTGGCTACAGCGTGCGTGAGCGTGAGCGGATACGCGTGACCACCTTGTGTACCATTGACGCACCTGCAGAATCGTGTAGTTCAAGCCTGACTCGATGAGGTGTTCTTCGACGCTTTGTGATGCACAAATCAGAACTTTCTCTATAGCCTACTTCTCTTAGACAGACGCACGGTAGCTTCGCTTTGTGATTCAGGAGCTTCGTCAAGACGGGAAAGAGCACGCTGCAGTACACGAAGTGCTCCACACCCGCCTTCTTGGCCGCGTCAATGAGTGCGATGCCCATCGCCGTCTCGAGTGAATGGAACGCAGGACCATTGTGGAAGACGATGTCGACGCCCTTCAGCGCGGGCGGGAGGGTGCTCGCTTCGAGGTAGTCGCCGATCGCGAAAGACGTGTCCGGTAGCTGTGGGTACCGCTCCTTGAGGTGCTTCGCTTTTTCATGGGAGCGGACGAAGAGGCGTAGATCGGACGGCGGGATGGCTTCAGACTGCAAGAAGGCCCGGATAACGAACCCAGATGTCCTCCCTGACGCACCGGTGATCAGGATAGTTGGCATCGTACGAACTGTACGTCGCTCAACGTGGTTTCAGCGGTGGTTTGACACTCTAGGACATAGCACTTACCAAGCTGACTGATGTTGGGTATCTAGGGGTGTCCTAAGGAAAGATTAGTCCGTGGTTATATAGGCGAGGCTGGAGAGCCTGTTGTCAGTTGGTGCGTAATGCGTTACTAATAGTAACTCGCAGACCAGCCCAGGTGCGAGCCTGGGGACCCTACCGTAGAGCATACGTCATCGACCACAAAGGCCCCGGAGACACAGACGTCGAAGTCTGACCAGCTATGGTCTGTTCCTGCACAAGCGACAGCGAGCGAGGTGATCTCGCTCCCATATATCAGAAGGCAGTGACACTGCGATATACACACATCTTGCGTAGAGATACAGATTACATGTCAGTACAACGAGCCATCGAAAGCGAACGATAACAAAGCTGTAGTCCAGAGTAGATCGAGTCCCATAAGGAGTCCCATGATGATACAACGTCAATGTCCGAGAGCGTTCGGTGGAGGGTTGGGTAGTCTTTCAGGATATCTAGACACTCGGGCATATTGGTGAGAATACTGTTGCTTCAAGGTAAGGCGTTGGACTGACCTAGCCTTGATCCTCTCTCTCAGATCTTCCTCGTAGATCTGGTCTGCTCCGAGTTGGTTACCTAGTGTCAGCCACCTGCAACGACATGCCGTCAGTTCCACGGTAACACAAATTTCAGCTACCCACACTTACCCAGGCCGCGTGTTGTGCTTCCGCCCGAAGATCTCGATCTTCCGTCCTCCAGGACACATCCGCTCGATCATCCCATACACTTCGTCCGGCTTCCTACTCGTCTCGCGCACCTCGGACACAACCACGTCCGTGTCCAACCCGCGATTGACCCACTTTGGGAACTTGAGGTTCCCGTGCTCGTCCGTGACTGTCTTCACGCCAACGAGCATATGTTCCTTGGTGTGGTTCAGCCAATGTCCAGTGCGTCCGGTACGAATCACGCGTTGCAGCTGATTCGTCTTCACCCATACGACCTCGTCGACGCGCGTATAGCCCCAGTGCCGCATGCACTCGCGTCCCACTTCCATGGCACGACCGGTGACCCAGAGGAAGAGGAGCCCTTCGTCTTGGAGGGTGGGGATTGGCATCGCACGCATCTCGTCATCCGTCATGGTCCCGTAGGGTAACTGAATAGCCTTCAGCATCGACATGCGGGTGTATGAGTATTGGTTCACTTACACTCATGTGGATATCCCATGGCGGGTCGGCCATGATCACATGGAACTTGCCCAAGACCGAGTAATCGAAGCGCCGCAGGTCGCAATTGATCCACTGAGGTGGGAGCTATAGGGAATCGCATCAGCTTAGACTGGACTACAAGCGAACAGCTATACATACTGGTGTCGTCTCTCTCCCTTCGGGGCCAAGGCCGATTGGCAGTCTATACGGCTTCCTCTTAGCGATCTGCCGCTGCTCCGCCAATCCTTGGCCGTCGTTGATATCCCAGTCCACCTCGAAATGCAAATACCGGCACGGTGCCTTCTCCTTACCCCTACCGCCCGCGCCCAATCCACTAGGCAAACTAACAGGGCCTTGTCCCTGCGCGCCATAGTGCATCTGCCGATGAGACGGCAGAGGTGGTATTGAAGGCGACTGCGCGTACGTGGGTTCGGAATAGCAGGTGTTCAGATACGAGCAATGGCCCAGTCCAGGGTCTGTGTGCGGCCGGATGAGAGGGCGGAAGTGAATGCGTTCGCAGATCGCAGACAAGCCTCTTGAGTCCGGATGGGCTTCACGACGCGCCCTGGCACACTCTTCCTTCGTGATATGGGGACATATGGGTTCGAAGCTCCCAGTGAGAGAGCGGAACTGACATTCATTGGTCAGCTGAACGTTTTGTGGAGCTGGCACAAGACACATACCTGCTCAGCGAGGAGCTTTCCCTTCGCAGTACTCTGCTGCATGAGGTTGTACACCTCCTTCAGAGTCTTGCTCAGACTCTCGAGCGTGCTGGGTGGTGGCTTCCAGGCTTCCGGCCTCTCCGGTGTCTCGTCTTCTTCAGCGCGGCCGGCGGCAGAGTCATCGTCCTCGTCAACGACGCGCTTCCTCTTCCTGCGCACTGGCGATGACTGCGGTTGTGCAGAGGGGCCCTCGCGAGTAGAACCCAGTTGGACATCCATCACGGTAAGCTCTCCATCGGCCTCCTCTCTAGAGACCTTGATCCTTCCATGTTCCCAGTTCTCAGAAAGACTTTCAAGGATGCGCTCGAATTGAGACAAGTCAGTGAGACGGAGTCTACGCGTTGGCGGTGAACCGGGAGCCGGGGGAGGGCTGGACGCGATCACACGCGTGAGGAGGTCGAAGGACGATATTGGCGCAGAGACGGCATTGGTCGAGAAGAGTGACTGTACAGCAGAAGACGCAACTAGCTTGAGCTTGTCGTCGACAGACATGGTGAGGACATGAATCGAGAGGGAGAGAGCTGCTGCAGCCCTCGGCAGAGCGACGCGATTGCCACAGTCGTTGGGCGCCCACGGCCATTACCTCATCATGTGATTGTTTACCCGCGAGTTGAGCAAAATGCAGAAACACGCCCGCGGTACACCGCTGGTGACCCCTATCACCAGCGGCAGGAGGTAGTGCAAACAGACAACCCCCTCGCCTTTTACTAGGGGGTTCCGTGTTCAGCCTCCGCTTCAATGCCGCATTACGAATTTTTCGGACCCTAGCTCGTTTCGAGCTCATGATCCCTAAGTTGGGGCTAGTTTTTTGAGCACTCCAACTAGCCTACTGCTCGCAGTGCACGATATTGGATGGTTTCTTGGAAGGTCAAGGTCTGGCCTATACTCGTCGCAAGCATACTAGATAGAGGGCTTCTCTTTACGTGATGACAGGAAGTCGAATTTGGTGATGTTCATTGCTACTCTCCCGGCACCGACACGAAAGATGGGACAAAACTAATGTACAATAGTGTCCTTTCCAACAGTTTGCTGCCCCGATTGCTCCTGACTCCCAGCTTCTCAAGGGACGTTGATTCCCGCCTGGAAACCCGGACGCGAAACTGCCCGATCGACCCACGCCTACGCAAGATCCATGGGTATTAGCTGAGTGTCAATCGACGTGATGCCACGACGAGTACTGACCTTGACACGGGGAAACTCGTCGATGCTTTCGATGCCCGCGTACTTGTGGATCCTAACCCACGGAATAACGTTCATGTCCGCAATGCTGTAGACACCCCGTCCAGGACCCGCAAGGTAATCACGCTCCTGCAGGCGGATCTCGAGGACGCCGTAGAGGCGCTTCGTTTCCTCGATGTAACCTGAGTAAGAACGCGTATGTCAGTACCTTCGCATCGAGAGCCTATCGACGCGCATTCAAATTTGTACTCACGCTTCTTCGCGTAGGGGATATCCTCCGGGGCGTACCTGTTGAAGTGGTTCGCCTGGCCTTGCATGGGGCCAACACCACCATGCTGCCCGAACGAGTGTGTAAGCTCGGCTATCGATGGGCATCGCATATGAAACGAAGTCTCACCGCGAAGAAGATCCACTGAAGCATCTCGCTCCAGTTATCGGAGTCGGTCTCCTTGTCAAACGCGAACTTGTTCTCCTTGTCATAGTGGTGCTGCAGGTAGAGCAAGATCGCCGCGGACTCGAACACAGGGAAGTTGTTGCGGCTGCGGTCTACGATGACTGGAATACGGCCGTTCGGGTTCAGCTTGATGAACCAAGGCTCCTTCTGAATGTTCTTGGAGATATCGATTCGCTCGACACTGGGGCGGTCGTGAGCGACATAGCCGTCAATACCCAAACTTGGTCACATACTCGTATTGCAGGCCGTAGGCAGCCTTGAGTTCCTCGAGGAAGACAGAGACTTTGTGGCCGTTGGGTGTAGGCGCGGTGTAAAACAAGATACCGTTGGACATGGCTGTTCAGGCTCGTTCAAAGGATGCTGGGAAAGATGGTAGAGGACGGTCTGCAGCTGGGACGATATATATATCCCTATGAACCAATACGTCTGTGTGCATATGGGAACTGTAACACGGATGTAATGATGCGCTCATGGCACTGACAGCGAATGGGACCAAGCTTGCAGCGTTCGGGCACGTCATTCTGTCGAGCCCGAGCTTGCTAAGCAAACTCTCTATCCCAAACTCTGCTTCGCGGCCAGATCGCCCCGATACACCCACCCGCTGTGAACAGCTGCGCTCTTCCGCTGACTCATTCCCCACTTCTTAGCCTCCATTAGGCACTGCTACGCTGTGGCAGCTGAGCAATCGTTTCCAATATGTGGGATCGCAATCATCGCATACGGTGCCCAGGGGCCAGAAACATTGTCCGATCAAACCTTTACTGTACATCCGGTACACAGAGGTTCCCGCAAATGTGAGCTAACTCCGAGACCGGTATACTTCGAGGCTCACAGTATGTGTCCTGGGGAGCACCTCTCATGGGCTATAATGACCGAGCCTTACGTCCAACCCATGTGCGACTGGGAGAATAGGTACCGCGAAGGTGAACCCACGAGTTGCCTTCCCGGCCTTCTAATACCAATTCATGACCAAAGGGAATAACGAGGCCACGACACACAAGACGGATATCTCCCTACTTGTCATAGCGCTTCCCGAATTTGGACCGCTGATGGGTGTGCTAACCCCAGAGCCTCCGTGTACCACCCCAGGCTGGTAGTCAGAGCTGACATTAGGCGTCACAGCGCCGATGTACTGCACTCCTAGGGCGTTGATTTGCCCCTGGGCGGACATGAGTGCGTTCTCCTGATACACGATGCGGTCAGCGCTGTTTCGAACTCATGATACATGAGCCTTGGATAGATGCTTCTGAGCTTACCTGATTCACGCCCTGAAGGTCGACCATCGCTCCGAACCAGGCATAGCGTTCAACCCACGGCGTGTCGTCCATAAACTGCTGCGTCGCGTTCATCAAGTTGACGATGTCCTGCAAGGAACATTGCTCGTCCGCGTCGCTGAAATTCTGTGGGCCATTCACCGTGATCAGCCGAAATGATTACGCCGCTCCGAGTTGACAACAAATAGACGAACCTCACACGCCCACTCCGTGACCCACACAGGCCGCTCGAACGTATCGTGGTAGTCTTCCAAGTACTCCACAAACTGCGTCGAGTTGATGTTGTACCAATGCAGCGCGACGAAGTCCACCGTACAACCGCCTGCGCACTCGGCCAGCCAATCCTGAAGCCACTGTTTCCCCTGCGGCGCCCCGCTCAGAGCTGGAGAGCCTAGTTTGACGCCTAGTCCCTTGAGGGGCTCAATGTGTGCCTTCCACAGGGTCGCGGCGTCGGCCGGCGTAAGGTTCGACTGGCCAGATATTTCGGGCTCGTTGAACCCTAAGACGTGGGTGACGTGCTGTTGCTGGACTGTGCTGTTGATGTGGTTGTCCCAGTCGGACGTTTGGCTTGCTCCCCAAAGCATGGGGACAAACTCAATGTTTGTTCGAACAGGTTCTGGGCTCCAAGTATAGTACCTTAACAGAAGGTTCACGGTGTGAGAAGAAAGGGCCTTCTCTGAGCCTTAGTGGGCTTCGCACATACCATTGGACCTTGCCCGTGCCTAGAAATTGACTGATATCGTCGTAATTGCTGTTCGGCCAGGCGAGACCAGCCTTCGTAGAGTTCGTAACTGCATCTTGGTAGATAGAAGAGGGCGGCCCTGGGACGCTGGCGGCCGCGCGCTTGGGAAAGAGGGCGAAAAGGATAAAGACGACAGCGGTTCTCCAAGGCATGCTGATGCGTGTACGCGGACATGCGCACGGGTATCTGTCCATAATCAGTCGAGAAGAATCGTTCACTGTCGTAGAAGCTCTTTTGTAGGGATTGGAGAGTGGAGTCGTAGTTGCGCCCTGCGGATGACGCGAGTCTGTTGGATGGAGACTGGTGGAGCAAGAGGACATGAGGCAGCAATCCGTGGGCTGGAGCCCTGGAGAAGCGCAGGTAGTGCATGGTGCACACTACGCAGCGCTTCTATCATGAGTTAGTCCATGCTATGTACCTGTCCATTACGAAGGCCTGAAGACCCTGAACGTATGGTGTGTGGAAATGCCGATCCGCACCGTAGAATCACGACTGGCCAAATGTGGCAGGATTTGTAGAGCGGTACAGTGAATTATGGATGAGGGAATCCTATGGATATATTACAGTGCATGTGCTGCACCTTTGTCAGCTAGAATCCCTGCAGAAGCATCGTTGTTGATGGTACGTACGGATGCCGAATTGGACGAGACTAGCGGCTCCGGCCGGGAGACTCGTAGTATACAGTGAGAGCGTAAATGCTATCCCTGAAAACATCGAACCGCCATGATGGCAGCATCCTGCCATTATGATATTTGCATAACCTCGTCATGCTGAGGGGGATGTCTGCACCGGCGCTGGTTGCTCGCGACTTTTCGGAGGTGGTGGTGGAAGGTCGACATTGTTACCCCTAAACCTCTTCCTCATGTCGAGCTTGAGTCTAATGAGTGAGATTTCTAGTGTCTAGGCTGAATCGTAAGAACGCACCATGCCCCTCTTGCACTCAAACGTCGCTTGCCGAAGAGCCTTGCACTGCTCTGGCAGCTCATCGGTATGGTGCTTCAAGCATTCCGAGGGAAGGTGACCCTGCTTCATCACACAGTCCGAGTGAAGAAGACAGTCCTTGAGCGCAGAGAGGAGATGTGAGCAAGACGAGGACATGGCCCAGTTCGACGTCGACGGTGGTGGAGGACAAGCAAGGAGCGCGATGCGCGGTCCGAAGACGCCGAGGCCGCCGCGATTCGCGACTCCGAGACTTTCGGCTTTCCGACATCCGTCATACTTTCTGGAGATGCGAGCTACGGCTTGAGTACGACCACCAACTATGCCTTTACCACCAGCCCTGCGCTCCCTCGTACGGAGCACGCCTACGGTCGCGCCAGTAGCGCATAGGGCTTTACTCTCCGTCACCGGCTCTCAGGCAGCAGAGTTCCTCAATGGCATGACCGCTGGGACCGTTCCTGGGCACTCCGGCAACCACTTCTACTCCGCTTTCTTGCACGCGCAGGTACGCAGGGCATCACACGACTTGGCGGTTATACACCACCTTAAACTACTGCCAGGGGCGCGTCGTGCACGACATCTTCATTTGGGCACACACAACTCCCGCGGGTCGCCCAGGATTCCTGATTGAATACGACGGTCGGCCATCCGAAGCGCCTCCATTGCTACCTCATCTCAAGCGTTTCATCCTGCGCTCCAAGGTCAAGCTGCAGGACGTGACAGAGGAGTATGATATCTGGGCAGCGTGGGGTTCCGAGAAAGAACAGAGCTGGGAGACCGAGCGGCAGTGGGAGTTCGCGCGCAGCGGCGTCATTGAGCCTGTCTGGGACAAGGATGGCGAGTGGCCGTGGGGCTCTACGCCGGGCGTGATGCGGGACAGGAGAGCGGTGGGGATGGGCCACCGGTTACTGGTGCGCAAGGGCGATCGTCGTAAGCAGTCTATCGCGGTCTGTGCTCTGCGGACACTCCCCTTCACGAAACGCAGCGCAGGAAAGTTCGACACACGACGTCGCGTCGGCGGATGAGTACCATTTGCATCGCGTATTGCATGGTGTTCCTGAGGGCTCGGACGACATCCCGCCAATGCAAGCATTCCCAATAGACTCAAACATGGATATCATGGGTGGACGTACGTGCACATTATTTCGCCGCGCGGAGCACTCTTACTCACAAGCAATGGTTCACAGTTGACTTCAGAAAGGGGTGCTATGTGGGACAAGAGCTCACTGTCCGCACTTACCACACTGGTCAGATACGCAAGCGGCTTCTTCCCGTGGTGTTCCACGGACCCGACCAGTCGTATGTGCACTGTGGTCCTAGACACTATCTTCCACTGACTTCGATTCAGGCTTTCGACATTGGAAAAGCCCCTCGAACAATTGCCTCCCATTCCACCACAGTCAGAGATCCGCCCACACGCTATTCAAAGCGAAGAAGGCGCACCTCGCCCACGACCAAGAGGGACTGGTAAACTACTGAGCTCAGTTCGTGGAGTAGGCTTGGCACTACTCCGCCTCGAGCAAGTGGATGCTGTTGAGCAGGGGCGTGCCAAATTCACCATAACGAACGAGCAAGGCCAAGATTGGGGTGTCACGCCTTACTGGCCAGACTGGTGGCCTCAGCAGCCCGAGCAGTTGGAATAAACCATTTGTATTAGACCTACTTTGTTACGCATTACCTTTCACCTTTCGCTGCTGCAACACAGACATCGTGTAGCACACCGAATCGCACATACACTGTGTCATGTAGGTGATTGTTTGAATATTACGGCGCCTCGACAATGACTGTAGCAAATACATAATCGCCATCGTGGCTGACTGAGGCATGAAACTTCCACAGCGAGCTTTCCCGTGTCCTCAGATGGCATTCTAGAAATGGCTTGCGCGAGCCATCGCTTGAGAGAGAGTGGAACGTGAAGTCCTTCCACGTTGGACGAGCCGCGGGATAGATAGCCTTGTACGCTGCTTCCTTGACGCTCCACCTTCGAGGGGCTGAGTCTCATTCATGCACAAAATATTCAACACGCAGAACATACCGAACAGCGAGATATCTTATGCGCCTCGCCTCGTACTCTGAAGGAAGCTCGTTCCATGCAGATAGCTCCTTCTCGCTCAGAATGCGATGGGCGAGCCTTGTAGGGGTTCTTCGCTCCAGAAGGCGGATTATGCGAGGAACGTGAACAATGTCCACGCCAATCCCCAGTACTCCCATGAGGCTAACGTAGCATGAGAGCGAGACTGAAGTGTGCTGCTGTTCACCGTTGAGTTCAGAGAACGTCATGAGCGCTTGTCCTAATCTACTGACCTTCTGGCGTCTATCTATGCGTAGATCTCGATCTACGATCCTTCGACCCCGTCTCTTGATGCCGACATTTTCGACATTCCACTCTCTCCGACTTCTACGGACTGGCTATCTTTGCGGACCTTAATTTCTTGCAGAACACATCTCAGTACCCCGAACAACCCGAAACTGTGATCCCGCTGTACTATTCCTGACCAATGTCGCGAGTGGAAGCCGTCTACACGGCAGCTTCAACAAACCGTTACTTCCAGGCTGCCGATATCTCGCCAAGCGGGATCATCGCGTTTGGCTCGGGCAACCTCGTCGCTTTGTGGAATGCCGAGGTATGTAATGTGTCATATCAATGTTGAATAGGCAAAGTGCTTACGGGAAGCAGGACCCGCTAGACAGAGGCGTCTACGAGACTCTTCCCGGACATCAAGCTCCCGTCTCCTGTGTATGTTTTCAGACAGACGACACGTTCGCCAGCGCCGATGCAAAGGGCGTGATCAGGCTGTGGAACAAATTGGATGAACAGGCATGTTCGTTCATGTACTCAGCCAGTGCGCAATGATTGACGATTCCTCTAGTGGCACTGTTGCGCTGTCTATCAAGGCCACCAAGGCAGCGTCGCGAGTCTCGCTATCCATGGCGAGCTCATTATCACGGGCGCGTCAGACTCAGCTGTAAAAGTGTGGCGGATCCCAGCAAATGAGAAAGGCATGATGATCCTCAACTGTTCAGAGTTCGCTTGGCTCATCAATCTCATAGATTCCCTGAGCGAAATACAGAATATTAATATGCGGAAGGGTTTCCCCATTTCCCTCGCTGTGGCTGAACTCCCCGGCACAAAATGTGAGGGGGTTCACTTTTGTTTCAAGCAATGGATTGTTGACTGAAGGATACATCTCAGCCCTCCTACTCGCCGTTGGTAGCACAGACAGGAACATCCACCTGTGGACAAGCTCTGAGGGAACGGTAAGTTAAAAACTAAATCGCACTAGGACTCCATTTGAATTTTGTCACAGGCGCAGTTTGTTCAGGCTGCGGTCCTCGCTGGGCATGAAGACTGGGTGAAATCTCTTGCCTTTCGTCCCCCTGAAAGCGAAAGTGATGCTCTAATTCTGGCATCCGGGTCTCAAGATGCCAACATCCGCTTGTGGAACATCGAGCCGTTCACCAAATCTACGTTTGCTCCATCTGGAGGGTCGACTAGTGAGGTAACAGACGAACTGCTGGACGCATTCGAAGCATCTCTGGTGAACCTAGAGGATAGTGAAGATGGCGGACGACAAATATCTCTCAAACGTCATATATTGACCGTGAAGACACAGCAAAGGTAATTTGTCCTACATCTAGGATGCGGCGTTTCTCACGCATACATGCACAGTTCTCAATTGTACTCTGTTACCTTTGATGCTCTTCTAGTTGGACACGAAGCAGGAGTCACCTCACTGTCCTGGCGACCTCACGCGTCGCCAACCAGTACACCAACCCTCCTATCAACATCCACCGATTCATCCCTCATCCTCTGGTCCCCATCTACCGTCCTCACCTCGTCAAATGACGGCACCACCCTCTGGATCAACCGACAGCGCTTTGGCGATGTCGGCGGCCAGCGACTGGGTGGCTTCGTTGGAGGACTCTGGGCGCGCGGTGGTTCAGACGCGATGGCGTGGGGCTGGAACGGCGGCTGGAGGAGATGGCGGTGTCGGACACCTGAGACTAGTCAGGGCCCCGCGCTGGAGGAGTGGTCCGAGGTCGGCGCGATCACTGGCCACCGCGCCTCAGTGCACAGTGTAGCCTGGAGCCCCGGCGGCGAGTACCTGATCTCGGCTAGGTAAGCACGCTCTGGGCACAATGCAACATGTCGCTGACGGAAACATACCATGACAGCTTGGATCAAACAACGCGCATTCATGGGGCGATACCGACGACGACTCCTGGTGGCTCGTCTGTGCCTGTATGGCACGAGATTGCAAGGCCACAGGTGCACGGTTATGACCTCATCAGCGCCGTGTTCCTCGGTCCACTGCGCTTCGTGAGCATTGCGGACGAAAAGGTGGCGCGGGTGTTCGAGGCACCCAGAGAGTTTGTCGAAATTGTCAACAATCTCAACATAGCTACTCTTGACACTAGCGAGGTAGGTTCAATGTGCCCCTTCCCCTGTCTTTTGCCGGCGTATCGACGAATCTCATCAGGAGAACCGACCTCGAGCGGCGGCTGTACCTCCACTCGGACTCTCTAACAAAGCATTGACAGATGGTAAGAAGATTCACATGGTTTGGCTCAGCGGTTCCTCATGTTCCTTCCTCGCAGCCAGCGCAGTAGCGGAGGTGAACGGTGATGCTGATGACGCTCGCACACGACGGCGTCCATTCGAAGGAGAGCTCGCAGCCGTTACGTTGTGGCCAGAGATCGAGAAGGTCTTCGGGCATGGCTATGAGGTTTGCCCAACTTTCTCGTCGCCACTACGCAGCAAGCTCAATACATGGTCATAGTCAATTGCGCTCGAGGTTTCGAACAACAAGCAGTACATCGCCACTGCGTGCAAAGCAACCAGCGCGGAACACGCCGTCGTCCGAGTGTACGAGACGCAGACATGGCAGCCCGTCGGCACGCCCTTGGCAGGTCACAATCTCACCGTGACGCGCATCGCATTCAGTCCAGACGATTCCCTCATCCTCACCGTCTCCCGCGACCGCACATGGCGCCTCTTCGAGCGCACCGAAGGTACGATCCAAGACCAGTTCGAGGGCCGTGCCCGGACCCAATCCACTGACAAACTGCGGTGCCACAGACTCCGGCTTCGTACCTGTCGCCGCAGACAAGTCGCATGGGCGGATTATATGGGACTGCGCGTGGGCCCCGGAGGGCGACATCTTCGCGACGGCTTCCCGTGATAAAACGGTAAGATGCGTTTGGTTTGGTTTGGTTCCTTCGTTTGTTGAGCCGCGGCCGCGATTGTTGACCGGCACGTCATCGCAGGTCAAGATCTGGCGGCGCGCTGATGGGCCAGGAGAAGACAAGAAGTGGGCGGCCGTCGCGACCATCCAGGTCAAATCGGCCGCGACTGCGGTCGCGTTCGCCCCGAGGCCTGCGGATAGCAAATCGTGAGCATCGCCGCCTTGTGATTTGGAAGATGGCAGCGCAGACTGATCGGATGTCAGACGGACATTGGCCGTAGGTCTAGAGTCCGGGGAGATCCTGCTGTTCGCATCTCCTCGGGAGACACCCTCTCAATGGAGTTCTTCTTTGACCATCGACACTCGGTATGTGATCTTCACATGATGTCTTGCTAGATCTTCGACTCACCCTTGCGTAGCTTGGCACACGTAGACCAGATCCACCGCCTGGCATGGCGACCGACAGGCGATCACGACGTTCAGCAACTCGCAAGCTGTGGGGAAGATGGTACATTGAAGCTATCGACAGTCCATATCGCGGACACGGAGTGAGCAGCCGTTCTGCGACATGTAGTAGAACTACGACGAGTGGAGAAAGCTATGCAGTATACAGTGTAGGCGCGCGGGATTAGACCCAAGAGCTGGCTAGTAACGAGACAATCGGGGATAGATGTAGGAAGGGTATAACACAGTAGAATGCGCGGAGCGGCGTGAGTTAAATAGGTATACGGCAGCAGCATGGAATGACGGAGAGCTTGGGGTACCGAGAAAGCAGGGTGATAGGGATACACAAACAGGCAGGCGGAGACGTCAAAATCAAACAATATCGCGCAGGCTCATGGGAACTTCGGGCTGCAAGTCGGATGCGTTAGACGGCTGAGAGCGGCGGTCAGCGTAGCGTCAGGGAACTTACGCATTTAATCCTGATGGTAATCATCTGTCAGTGACACCGTAACGTCGAGATACGGACGATCACGTACTTGTAGAAGCACTCTATGGAACGTAGCATCTCGACATCGCCTCCGGTAGCGGTAACGAAGTTGACGACTACACCGGCACGAGAGTAGCTAGGGGCAATAGCGGGAGCCACGCTATGCCAGACCTGTCAATACCGCTCACAGCCGGAGTGCAGGACGATCTTACCGGTGAGCATATTCCTCAACAGCCTTCGGCAAATCTGGGAGGACGATCAGAACCCAAACCCTTGCCCAGATAAGTGGGATTCTCACCGTAGTTGATAACAAGAGGCACTTGAGAGACCTCCGGCGTCTTCACCTGCACGTCGTACACCACGAGTACCTTGGTCGCCGTAGGTCGCATGATTCCCGGGGCAGCTCTGAACTTGTTCAACGCGGCCAACTTAGTGCCAGCGTTCATGTCACCGTGCTGTGTGACGTGAGGATGAGCACTCCACTGCTGTCAAATCAGTGCATGGGAACCACAAGGCTTACCAGGGGCACAGCATCCAGGCCACGGCTGGACAATTTGTAGACCACCGCGTCGAGTGAGGCCATACCACCGACGTGGATGATAGCCTGCGGGATGTCCAGATCGTCAAACAGATCCGCGAGCGCCTCCAGCTTCCACTCTCGCGCCTGCGCCGTCTCCGCGTTCGTCGCGCCCCTCCCGGAGCCGATGATCCCCAGCCCAGCTTGCGGCAACGGCGCGTCGGAGCGTCCGCTCGCCGTGAACGCAAGGTAGAGGTAGAACTGGCGAAGGCCCCGCGCGCCCTGGCTCGTGTCCGCATGCGTGACGTTGCCGTCCCGGCGGACGAGCACGCGCACGGGCTCGCGCAGCTGGATCGCAGACGCAAGGTTCAACACGTCCTGCGGAACGGTGTTAGAGAAAAGCGCAGTCTGCCGTTCGATCTGCTGCGACTGTACGCCGTTTGGCAGCTCGTTGGGTGGGGATATCCCGACACCGGAGAACCTCCGCGTGAGGCTCTGGGTCGGGGCGAGCAATGACGAGGTGCTGCTGTTGGCCTCCCAGTTGGAGAATGGTCCTTGCACAGTCGAGCCTGGAGTACTGGCACCGGGGGTGTTCGAGCCATTGCCGAGAGAACGAGAACGCGGCGGTGGGAGTAGCCTAATGATACCGAACACGGACTCGTGCAGGTTCCGAGCGATGAGCTGGTCGACCTCATCCAGAACCAAGAATCGAACATCTGCGCCAGACAGGCCTCCGGGCGTAGTGAACAGAGCGTGCAACTTCTGCGGTGTCCCGCAGATGATGTGCGGCACGTTCTGTTGCAAAAGGCGCAGTTCTTGACTGAGGTCGGTGTTCGCCGACGCCGATCCGACTCCTAGAGCTGATTTTACCCCGATGGGGCCACCCAAATCGCGAATCATCCGTTGGGCTTGCGTGGCTTGATCCACGGTCGTGGAAATCATGACGACCAAGGGACCACGCAGCGGGGCACGGGTGTTGAGCGCATGTGTCACAGCGATGTGTATCGCCGGGATCACATATGCGGCAATGCGTTCCTGGGTGGGCGGCGCTTGCGCGATGATGTCCGCACCGCGAAGGAGGAAGGGGAGGGCACGCTGCTGGATTTTGTTAGGAGGGCCGACGCTAGAAGGTCTTGATCAGCATGTGGCACGCTGCCAATTCAGTGCAGGGGACCCACCCGAAACTACTCAGAGACCGCAACAGTTCCGGGGCGAGGTTCAACTGTTCCCATTTCGTAATCGTAGGCCCATCCCGCGACGAGCCCCCGGACAAGCTTTCGCCCTAAATTTTCAGGTGTCAGTGATGCATCCCAAGGCAGTATAGCCTGCGCGCGGAAGCGAACACACCCCTAAGGAATCGCGACGCAGCAGGCCGCTGACAGAGCGGCGCTTGTCACGAAAGATAGAGTCTTGTCGTCCCATGGAGCCCGTGGGCGAGTCGGTGTTGCGCATGGGAATATCCAGAGTACCAGCGGACCACGTCCGCATGGGCGGGTTTGGCAATCTCTGGCTCTGTCTGATGTCCGGCCTTCCAGGCATGCCATGACCAAGCGACGCCGACGTATTCAGTAGAGGAGGGAGCGCGGTGGACAGTTCGGTCTGCGGCAACGTGTTTCCAAGCATCTGGGGGTTCTGTAGCGCTCCATTGTTCGCTTGGAGCTGCTGGGTCTGCAAAGCGAGCAGTTGCCCGACAGACGTGGTCAGCGTGTTGAGCCGGCTAGAAATCGAGGTGATGTCGTCCGTAGGCGGACTCTGGTTAGGCGCGATATTCGCGATCGAGCCTCGTGGCCCATTCATTCCGGCGTTCGCAAAACTCTGCGTCGGAGCAGCGGAAGGCGCGAAGGGATCCTTGAATTCAATGGGTCCATTCACGGCTGGGGTAGAGTTGATGGCGCGCTC
This sequence comes from Trametes cubensis, assembly GCA_029747595.1. Lineage (NCBI taxonomy): Eukaryota > Fungi > Basidiomycota > Agaricomycetes > Polyporales > Polyporaceae > Trametes > Trametes cubensis. The sequence continues at coordinate 60,992 of JAPEVG010000078.1, forward strand.
GACCAGGATATCGACTTTGCGGTGAACATCCCCCAAGTCACGTTGAATGTCTCTGTTCACAATTTCCAGGCGGGCAATCCGGTCGAGCATCTCATTGATGATCGGGGAGGCCCTGAGCTGCGCCTCGAAGCTCGAAGACGTTGAGAACTCGAGACTGGATGCGAAGTGGCTGCCAGAATCCAAGGAAGAGGCAGGAGATGACGAGACAAACTGTGCGTTCAGCAAGCTCGATCTCATACTGTTGGACTCTTGGATAACCGGCGGTGTGTTGATGCGCTCTCGGCTACGGATAGATACCTGGCTCTGGAAGGAGGAGGGTGCCGCGAATTGGCCGTTCATCGCTATCGGGCCCGACGTCGGCCCCGGCGTCTCGTCGCCATCTGCAGCGTGGCCGATGTTGTCCGGGGCGTTCAAGTCTCGCGCCACATTCTGAAAGGCCGCGAAAGCAGCCCTGTCGGCGTCACCCTGGCGCAGGGCCGGGGAATGGCGCGAGATGTCACCCGAGGTGGGTGCTTGTAGACCTGTGTCGTTCCTCCGGTCTCGGTCGTCCTGCGGCGGGCTCGGAGAGGATCTGACGGAGCGGTAGTCTGAGGGAGATCTGGAGAGAGAGGAGGTAGTGCTGTACTGCTGCTCCCGGGATATGGACTGCCTGAAGCCGAGGCCTACGTTCCCGTCTTCGTCGTTCATCCGGATCGCGCCAGGAAAGAACGGGGTGGAGGCGGGGTTAAGAGCCGGACTCCGCGAGGGAGGGTCCATGATCATGGGGGGATGAGAGACAGCGAATTAGAGAGTAGAAAAGAAAAAGGAGGAGAAAGCAAGACGACACTGCGAAAGGCGTTAGCCACGACGAGCGGGGAGGAAAGGGGACGGAGAGCGTCGGGCGACGGACCTGTGACGCCTGGAGAGATGAACTAGCAGGAAGATGCCATACGAGAGAAGAGGAAAGAGAGATGTGTCGAGGAAGGAAGAGGACAAGTCAGAGCTCAGAGGCGAGCTCGATTGAGCTGGCTGCTGGCGGGCGGAGGAGGACAAGCCAGGAGCAGCTAGCAAGTTGCCATCGAGCAGCAGCGGCGCGTCGGCTGGGTTTGATTGGCCCCCACGCTTACGAAACAAACATCAAACAGACTGATTCCTGATTCTCGAACGCGGCTCATGCTAGCCTACGATTGTACAAACGACGAGAGACATCTAATACATCAAAACGAGCGTATCGCTACACTGTGCGCAGGACCTGCTGGCACATGCAAGCTTGGGTTGATAATGTTAGTGAAGGAGTGGATGGAGTCAATGCGCGACTAGGCCAGTCCGAATCTGGACACGGACACTAATCGCAGTGAGCAGACGCCCGGTGGCGGGTGGCGGGCGCCTCAGAAGAGGGTCCGGGGAAAGATGATCTGCTTGGCTGCCTTGAGCGCCGTGTGCCTTGCGTTCGGAATCGCCCTCACTCCTCCCATCCTCTTCTGATGCGCCCCAGCGGCGGTGCTGGGGCCGGCGGGATCGTACAGCCCGAGTCGCATCGCAACCCCTTCCACGAACTTCGCAGGCCCGTTGCCGCCTTCCCCGCCAGGGACGCGCTCGGTCCGTTCAATGGTCAACCGCCTGTAGTCCAGCCCAGTGAGACCGTGTCCGCGTGAGTGCGCCCCTGAGACGTCGGCCACTTACTTGATTTGCCCAAACTTGACTTGCCACAACGTACGCAAGGTCTCCTGTTCGGGATCCCTCTTCGCAATCTGCCCTCTGATGATGTTGCTTATTTCCGGCAGGTCAACGATGTTCAGAGACACCTAGCGAGCGCAGCATGATGAGCAATTGTCCGCATGTGCTGAACCTATTCATAACTTACCAGGATGCTCCTACCATCGAGCTCTGTGCCATTAAGCTCAAGAGCGCGTCTAGCCTCGGCGGGAGTCAGGAATTCGACCGTAGCGTAGTGAACGCCGTGTTCCACCCCGCCAAATCCGAAGAGGCCCTTCTTGTTGAGGTTGTTCGTAGGAACACAGATGCCGGTACTCGCCCGAATCACGATGCGACGAATAGTACCACAAGGCTTGAACAGTGCCGCGACTTGCTCTTCGGTCACTGTAGAGCTCAGCTGCGTACATATTGCGCGTCAGCGACAAGTCCAATTGCAGATGCATACCGAGCTTACATTGCCGACGTAAACAAAGGACCAATCGGGCTGAGGTTGCCTGGCCGCCTTGACTTCTGCCTTTTTCTTTGCCATACGGAGCTTCTCCTTGTCGCCAATGTCCATCTTAGCACGGCTGCGGGCTTTTCCCTTGCCCTTGTCGAGCTTATGGACTAGATGTGGATTGGCCCCTGCAAAGGGACCCGTCGAGGGACCCGCAACAGGCGCTTCGTCCTCTGCCACGGTGGCTAAGGCTGGCGTCCGCTGGAAGTCGAGTTATATGGTGAGTGAGCTGCATACCTACACACAAATTTTCATGCAAACCTTCAGTGTGCCCCCAGTCGACCTGGCTTTGGACGTTGAGGCATTGGTGATACCAGAGGAAAGAGAGGAAACGGAGGGACAACGGATACGCGTCATGGTTGCTTGAGATGTTGGATAACTGGACTTGCTGGATAACTTGCTGCTTGATAACCTCAGCTGTTGAAGCTTCTTGACGGGCCTTAACGGAGAAGGGTATCTTGAGGCGTTCTTGCGCTAATGCTGTGGGAGGGACTTAAGAACCCGTCTTCAACGTGGGCGCGCTATAAGGGATTGGAGAGTCTGGTAGAGTCCAAGCGACTCGCGCTGCGCGCTTTGCTCGTGACTGCAGTTTAGCCACAAGCCCTAGCGACGGGCATTGCTATTGGACCCGGACGATTTACCCCGCGTCCATTTCGAGCCGCGCTTAGGCAGGAACAATAATGCTCGTCCAAGGCGGCGTTCCATACATGGCGGACAAAACCAAGAGTTGCAGCACACGTGACGTCGCCTCCGAGGCGGATCAGCTCTGCACCGGCCACCACAGGCGCTCCGCCATATTCCTCTCGCACTCACACCGACGCGCGCACGTCTGCTGTCTTCCCAGCTACCCTAGACGTCGACGACACAACGCTCCTTTCGCAAACGCCATGGCTACCGCACAACACCGAGCGGCATACCGCGCCCTTGTGCGCGAGGTCAACAGGGCAGTACGTATCCGCCGTTTGTCCTTCCACCTACCGAGGCCCTTGCGCTCACCCGTCATCGCCCCNGACCGCCAGTCCATCTACCCCCCGTGCGACGCGGCCAAACACCGTAGCGGCGTATGTGCGCGCGATCTTTGAGGAGCGTCGGGATGGCGACGACAATGAGCGGTTCTTCCACGACATGCGGAACGCGGCGACGTTCATGCGCTCGCAGCGGATGCACAAGGTGCGTGGCGCACACAATTTCGCTTTGGCTGGATTTTTGGCTTGGCTCACTCGCGGTTGGCGGCCTTAGACCCTACTGGAAAGATACAATCCATTACTTGGCCTCTCTACGGAGGAACGAGTCAAGAAAACGGCGCATCGTGTCGGCTTGGACATGCCCATCAGCCCTAAAGACGAAGAGTGATTCAATGCATCCAATGTTCACCCTTCTGCTCCATTTATCGCACTAGTCCACCCTACACGAGCATACGTGGTGTTCACGTCCCCATGGCTGTTCAGGGCTAGTGCCCTGAAATGCTCTCCATAGGTCGCCTTCATCTGTATCTTACACTCCTCAAGTCAACGGAGTCGTCCATACAAGGCACACAAGCAAGTACATATTTTGGTGCCAGAGTGGCAGATCCAGCGAAGATAAAATACACGGATGCGTCAGCGTCGGACAGGATAACAGGAGCGAGGACAAGGCGTCCACAGGTAGAAGAGAGGAGAGCGTCGTAGATCAGTCTTTTGCCTCTCTGTATATACGAATGGTTGTCAGTTAGAGCGACAATCGGAGCGCGGAGAATGATACTTATGATATATAGGACATTGTTACACCTGCAAATATAGAGATAGATGGTCAGACGATAGCAGAGCGAGCAATCCAAAAACAGGACGCACCGGATGAACACCTCGCCGAGCGCACCGTTCGACTTGCCGTCCTGGAACTCCTCCGTGTTCGCGAGCTTCGCGCGGCGTCAGGCAGCGCATCGGCAACGCATCGACCGAGACTCACCTGGAGGTTCATGTACCCGTCCGTGCTCACCAAAAAGCCCTTGTACTCGAGACCCCATTTTAGGCGCACGTACACGGGCTTGCCAGTGAGCTCCTGCATGAAGGGCTTTGGGTTGACGGGGTTGACCTAGACGAGCCGTTCAGCGCGCAAAGACAGCACAAGATCAGCAGCAGAGACGTACCGCAGACATGGTGGCACAGGGAAGAGGGACGGAGAGGACGATCGAGTCGAGCGCGAGGCAGCGATTCTGAACACGTGCGGACTTCCAAAACCGCGGACGCACTGACACTCTCAGATCGACGCGCATATAAAGCCTGCAGCGTCTCTCCGTCCGGGGCCACCGCCCCCCGCGTCCCCCGCCCACCTCCCGTCCGCGTCTGCTCGCTGCCTGCTCTTGAGCACCCTTTGTTCGACCGTCACGACCATGTCCGACCACGAGACCGGGGGAATCCCCTCCGACGAGGATCTCTCCCTCCCGAAGGCAACCGTCACGAAAATGATCGCAGGTGCGCCTCCCGCGCCGCCCCCGTCCGCGCGAGGCCCCCCCTATTGACCGTTCCGCTGCAGAATTGCTCCCGAATGATGTGACGTGCGCAAAGGACACGCGAGACCTGATCATTGAGTGCTGTGTAGGTGAAGTCGTCCTTGTTTTTATTGAGTTTGCGGATGGATGTATTGACGCGCTGCGTTGCGGCAGAATTCATTCATCTAATATCCTCGGAGGCGAACGAGATTTGCGAGCAGGAGTCCAAGAAGACCATCGCTCCCGAGCATATCATCTCAGCACTCAAGGTGTGCCTAATTCTGTCTGTGAACATCGGTCTTCCCGCTCACGACGCTATGCAACTAGCGGCTCGGCTTTGAGTCCTTCACAGACGAAGTAGAGAGCGTCTTGAAGGATCACAAACAGCAACAGAAGGTGTGTACATTGAGTTCCGGGTCGCCGGTGGACCGTTCTGATCCCATTCACAGGACCGGGAGAAGAAAGTCAACAAGATGGAACAATGCGGCCTCTCCGAAGCAGAACTATTGGCTCAACAAGAAGCTCTCTTCGCGAAAAGTCGCGAAAAGTTCCGCACGGCCCAGCAGTGACCTCCCTTCTCCCTCTCGCGCGCTGCCTCTCCGCATCCTGCACGGCACATCATGCGCCTTCCTCCCCTTACCCCTTCGACTTCGCTCCGTTCATGTGTGTGTGGATTATGGACGATCGCTCTCTCGCTCCCCGTCTCTTCGTGTATTATGACATCTGCAGATAGTGCGCCCGCGTCTTGTGTCACATACAGCTCTTCCCTACCCTTCGTAGCCCTGTGTAATTTGTGCATGATTTATTCACTTTGTACCTTTCCTCGTCAGAAGACGATCCTGTAGCTCCTTTAGCCGCCGCTCTGGCGAGTCCCCATTCCACAGCTCGACTTCTGCGCTGTTGGCGTCCTTCGTGCGCGTGAGACGGGGAAGACCTTCCTGCTCGATGGTGAAAGATGCCGATACTGTCGCATAGAGCGTGGCTGCAAGACAGTCAGAGGACGGTTTTGCGACCACTTCGTCTCACGCCATACCTTCCGGAACGTCGCCATTCGCCAACACAAGGCCGGCTCCAAGGCCTCCGAGGAAACTATTCCCAGCACCTACCGCACAGGGTCAACACGCATTGCTCAACACTAAGCATCTCGCTGCAAGCCGGCCAATTGTCATTGGATACGTACCTGTGACGTCGACGACCTTGTCCAAGCTCTCCGGACCGCTCCAATATGCGTCGACCCAAACGAGAGCTTGCTCTCTCTGGGCGACGCATGCGCCCATGGCGCCGCTGCGAATGACGACGGCACCAGTACCGTTTGGACCAACGCCGATGTCCAGGAAGCGGCGGCACGCTTCCTCTACAAGCTCTTTCGTGGGCGGTAGTGGCATCGAGAGGAGCGAGAGCGCCTCGTCCGCGTTCGGACTGAGAAGGTCGATGGTAAGACCTCTTTGCACCGCCTGAATTCTAGGTGTACTGACCTGAGGACGGAAATATAAGGAAGAACCTCTGTGAGTGCAGGAAGTTCTTCAGGTACACATCGATCCTGGCTTTTCGATGCATCAGTGGGAAGCGTATCTTCCAAGGAAGTTGCGACGGCTCACGGGTATGGGCTCGTATACCGTGATGGGACGCCAGTCCGGGTCTTGCTTGACCCCTGACATGATTGCCAGTGCTCGACTCGGGGAGCATATGAAGTGGATGATCCGCGGGCGTGCTAGCTTCGTCCCCTCCAGATCGTGTGGTGTAATGCGAATCCGTGGTGTCAGGTAGTCGAAACTGGAACAATCCATTTCTGTGAATACTGGTCGAACAATGGCATGATTACTGACGTACCCCCGAAACTCGCCGCGGTACGAGTTGATCGCCCTGGTGGTACTACGGTTCGGGTTGTCTCTGTAGAGCCACATGTCGGGCCCGTACGAGTCTAGTGCTTCTTGTATGTGGGCGGGAAAGTCGTTCCCTCTGTCGATGATCATCCCGAGCCTCGAAGGGGGTAACCTGCGGGTGAGGTGGAGGTCACTCCCAGTTCACGAGCTGAACTTCGAGAGAGTGGGCAGCACCATATCCGTGCGCCGATAGAGGCGTAAGTGCCTCCCCCCCCCGATCTGCGGCCATCCACAAGAGCGTTCTCAGTATCGCGTGCGCAGTGATGAGAATCCGCGAACTGACCTGCGCAGCTTGTGTCCTTCCGGTGGGGTTGCCGTCCTCGTCGGCAAACGAGAACTCGTCTATGATGAACATACCCAACGAGACAAAATCGCGTGTAGATGTCTCGGACGCCATGTCTACGCCTGGTCAGTAGTATGACGGGACAATCGCAACACTCGGGAAGCTGATAACAAGCGATGGCAAGCGGTGGTTGTGGTTAAGGCTTGCGGTGAGGCCTAGGTCTCTACTCAACATCGAATATACCAACTTCAATTCCGTCCAGGTTCAGCAGATAAGATAAGGCTACTCCGAGAATCACGGATTCCACGGGACCGTAGATTCCGCCGAGAGGGAATTAGACAATTCTTTCGGTCGTAAACGTATAGCATTCACCCAACAGCTGAGCAAGAACATGAGCACACTATGCTACAAAGTGGTTGTACTACAATTGATGAACCTCCTCCCATCTTCGTCGATGTCGTTGTATCTGAGAACTCTGCATCGAACTCAAGGATGGAATCCCTTGGGCTTGAAGTGCCATGACACCTTGATGACACCTTTATCTAGGGAAGCGCCGAGGCTCTGGAAGAGTGAAGGGCTCATATCTATGTGGTGGCGCGTGAGCAAGTGGCAACTGACGCATGGATGGATTGGCGACGTACCGATATCGCCTGCTCCGCAACCAGGGCATGAATCACGAACAAGGCCGAACGCAGTCTTGCCGTTCTCAGTGTTCGTGATCTCCATAAACTATTATACAAACGCATATAAGGGCAACTCATTGTGTCCGAAGGTGGTGGAATACGGACCTGCTCGCAGTTGCCACCGCTCCCGAAGATTGAGGAGGAGATGGCAACAATGTGGTCGCTGTTCACGTTGTGCTTCCCACAGGCACCTAGGCCAACGTTGAAGAACGTCCCCTGAAGAGCAATCAGCGACTGTTCAATTAAGAGTGGCTAATGAACGCACCCGTCCCGAGTGTGTGATCCGCTTCTCGAGAGTAACCTCGGGAGCAACGGGAGCGGGAGCTGCAATGACAGAGCTGATGACGGCAAGAGCGACGGCGATGTAGGTGAAGGGAGACATGGCGTAAGTGATCAGAAGAGTCCTACCGCACAGCGGAGATGGAAGGAGGGTGTTGTACAAAGAGAGGGTGAGGAGCTAAGACGTTCTACGTCCAATTGAGCTGACCGCGCTGCGAGACTGGCTGGGGAGCCTCTATGTTGCGCAAGTCTTTATATACTTTCGGCCGGTATGTTCGTACTTTGTGGCTATACCGCCGGCGTATCCAGGACAAATAGGTCCAATCGCGCGCCTTGGCCATTGCAGAGTGCAACAGGTACGAACAAGACCAGCTCGAGCTCGAGCTTGATCGGCCGCCCGGACCGCCTGAGACTGGACTGAAACCTGGATGGAGTCAGCGCGACAAGGCCGGTGTGCTGCTTTGCAAGGAACCAACGACCAAGTCACCATGATGTGCTTGCGCTCGACACACTGCCGTACGATCCGAGTGGCTATGCATCTTCCAGTTGAGTGATGCATAGGCCTCGTATAACATATGTTTAAATCCGGCGATATCAGGACGAGTAAAGACTGTTGCCAAGAATTTATATGGTCGTCTGCAGGCCTCGAGTGCTACGACATTGTGAGTCGTAGGTATAGGGTACACTGGGTCATTTTGTGAAGTCAAGACTCTGCTAGTCAAATCAGATTGGCACTCACATACTTTGGACGTCACCATCGTGGAACTTGAAGAGTGTAGAGTTGAACGCGCGCTTAAATGGTGATGATCAGGCCACAACTGGAGTATGGCCCGTGGCACGCGACATCGGACAGCATGAATGATGAATCAGATGATCTCCCCGAGAGGGCACGATGCTACTTGCCATCCTCCAAATACGATCAGCTCCTGGTCGCGCCTGGCCAACGTCTGGCTATACTCACCTGCGTATCAAGCAGCAGAACGGCGCTATATCTTCGTCCGGCGGCGTTTCGTTTGGCCGCCAGAACGCTCAGCGTCAACATAGTGGTACATATTGTCACCAGCCATGGAGGTGTGGGCTGTGACACTGGATACAACGGCGGTGGGCGAGCTGGAACCGGTCAGGCGCTGTCACAGAGAGATGAATTTCAGCCAGCTGATCGGCGTCGAATCACAGCTCTATCAACGAGGACTACTCCGGGTGGACGAGGAGGCAAGATTGCATCTCCAAAAGTATTACCATCGAATAGACAGTGTTCGTGAGTATTCGTGGCCACCAGCTAATGCTGCAGCTATTTAATGACGACTTGAACGAAATACAGGAGGTTTGATTGGACGTCTTTTACCTCGGGCTCTCCTGAAGAAACGGGGCGTCCCCATCGATGCAGTGACTTTTTCTAAGACAGAGGCCGGCAAGCCGTACATTGTGAGCGACTTGTGATGTTGCTGATCATGGTGATGAAAACGAAAATGTTCTCAACCAGCGCACGCAATTGGACACGCCGGTAGGATACAATATCACTCATGACAATGGAGTGGTCGCCATGGTCTACAGTATTGGGGCGGACTTATACCCGGACCCTCCTGCGTACCGCGTCGGAGTAGATGTCATGCTCCTTCAACTACCAAAACGTGATACGTTTCCTGGCTTTGTAGAAATCTTCAGCGACCAGGTCAGTCCCAAAAGCTGTAGCCTCTGTGCACTCACCAATGTCTCACTCAGCTCACTCCGCTGGAGCGCAGCATTCTCCTTCCTCCTGCGCCAGCACCCGCACTTGATAAAGACGAAGCCCTTCGCCGGTTCTTTCTTGTTTGGACGTTGAAGGAAGCATATACGAAGGCGTTGGGTCTAGGGATGGGGTTCGATTTCAGCCGCATCGAGTACGACGTGCCGAACGATGTTGTTCGCATCGACGGCAAGATTCCCTACGGCTGGGAGTTTACTCGGTTTGACTTGCGGAATGTGGTACATCAAGATTTGACGGAGGATTACGTAGGCGTTGTTGCTCGGTACGTAGGGGATACGTCTAGTGGCAAAGTTCAGTATGTGCCGTCTCCGAAGTGGCTAAAGGTTTGGGAAGCGAAGGAATTCTTGACCTTTGCGATTGAGGAACTTGGAGGCTAGATATAGGTTTCAGAAGCGCAGAAGTTGTACTATTACTTGTGATCTGATATAAAACAATTAGAAAGGTATACTGCGACAGTGGAGGATGCGAACTTGAATGCCTTCCAAACGGGGACATGCACGATGTGGTTGCATGTGATGCTGCGCTTGGCTTGCCGTGCGCGCCTGGCTTGGAGTGCCTGACTGCAAGCGACCCTCTCTCCCAAGAGGCCTCGAGGGAGTCCTTAGCCGCGGCTTCGAATCTCACTCATCTCCATCTCCTTCACGGTCACTATCTCGCGCGCTCTCGTCTCTGGTCTGCATCCACACTCTTGACATGCCCCGTGTACGCTCGTTACGAACCCAAGCCCTCTCACCGAAGCGCGACATGTCTCCTGGTCCTCCCTCGCCAACATTCACTGAAACGACCAACGCTTCCGTCCTCAACTTCGGCCCCGATGGGCCACAGAAGATCATCACCCGCACAAACCTCAAAGCCAGCCTCCAGTCCTACGAAGAAGTGAGCGAGCCCGTACTGACGCAATTGCGTGTCCCGGGCGGTGGCTGAGTAGCGCCTAATCGCGCAGCTATTGAACAGATGCGCAAGCTACCGCGCAGCCCTGCTGACGATGTCGAGGGCAACGGCGGACTTTGCGGATGCCATGGAAGCATGCTCAGGGTGCGTATGGCGTCCTTGTACAAATCTCTGAGGCTCATCTCGCCAAGGTTGAAAGGTCCGAACTATGAATCCGGAACGAGGATGCAGGCGGCCGCTGGTCTGCACCACCTCATGAGTAACCACTTCCATGTCATGGTCAGTTCGTGAAGTCATGACAATGTACCGAATGCGGAGTGACCGAACGAAGCAGGCCGAGACTCTTGACAAGCAATTTGAGAAACCGCTGCGACAGCATTTGGAGAACTACCGGACTGTAGTCAATGTACGTACAATCCTGGCGCCATGAAGCCCTAGAAGCTGATACTATAAACTCTCCAGGAACGATCGAATGCGTATGAGAAGGCTTTGCGAGAGAAGAGCAGAATCATCCGTCAGACGGAGATGGGGAACATGAAACAGAAAGGCAGAAGTAAGCAGTACTGCAAGTTGCCCCACTCAGCGTATCCCTCATGTGTGTGTTAGATTTGCAGACATTCCGCGAAGCTTTGGCGGTGCTACAGAAGCAAGTAGATGAACTGGATGAGCTCAAGGCTCGCCATTACCAGGAAATTGTCGAGCATGAGGAGGAAGTCTGGGATTTCGTGCAGGGCAAAGTTTGCTTGGTCGTTCGTTCGACTATGGATGTCTTTGATAGACTCACATCCAAGGCGTACGTTCATGTTACTTTCCTACTATGGGGTCAACACTGAATCATTTCCTGCAGTTCCGATCCGGTAATAGAGCCAATGCTCCAAACGATCCCTGATCCCTTTGATTCCTATGGACCCCCGCCTTCCGAGGATCAGATCTTCAGCATCCTTCCTCCACTCTCCGTCATTGCGAACGCGCCCTCCTCTACGCCCAGCCCGCTTACATCCACTCCCGACCTTGAAAGCAGTGATAGCACACCCTCAGCCAAGAACTCCTGGTCTGCAGCCACCGGCGGCTTCTTCCCTGATACGGCCGCGTGGGCCGATGTTCCATCCAGCTCCCCGCCTCCCGGTTCTGCTCCTAGCTCAGGCCCGGCCTCTCCAACGCGATCCATCTCTCCGCCAGCTGCTCTCAGCAAATCAGCCACCACCTCTGGCCTCAATCGACGACACTCGCACCCTACGGCCTCCTCATCTTTACATCAATCGCGCAAGTCTGAGTCAAAGCTGCGCAGCGTCCTCTCAGTCATCGACGAGAGCCGTTCACGTCTAAACGGCGAAGATGAGGATAGCCACGCGCGCAGCATGTCCGCAGACTCAGGCGCAAGCGCAGCCGCAACAACGACTCCCAACGGGAAGACGCCTGATCTAGGGGNAGGTCGACGCGGGTGTATGGGGCGGCAATTCTAAGCTGGACCTTCCTGGCATGAATGGGGCCGGCCATGGAGGTGGTGGAGAAGACGACACGACGCCGCGAAACACTATTCGCGTGAGATCTCAGTCGCCGGCTTCGCCAATTTTCGACGGCACGCCGTTCGCTGAGCGTAGCCGGAGTCCACAGTCAGACGACACCGCAACCGTGACGGTACCAACCACTTGATTGACCCGTTCCACTCATGTGCACCATACCCTGCCTTTCGTATATGCCAATTCTCCCTTTCTCCGCAGCCGTCTGCGCCAGCTTTTTGGATATATCGTGGACACTCTTTCGCCCCTCTTCTTTCTCGAGCTTCGCCTCGCAACGACATGTCCCGCATGAAACGCAGACGTCTTTGAGCTGGTGTATGTATATATACGCGCTATAATCTACGATCTAGTGCAGAATTCGTATTGTCCTGTATTACTACAAACTTCAAACTACCGCGCAGGATTCAGCATCCGCCGTCGCCGCCTCCCGCGAATATTTGCCCTAGGCCTTGAGAAGTCCATCGCCGTCTGCACCGCAAGTCTTCCTGCAGCAGCGATGTGTTGACTATGAAACGATCGATATTCTGCAACACTTCCCAAGTATTTGGCAGGTTGCTGTCCCCACTGGCAGTCCAGTCGACATAATCATTTGCATGTCAAAGCATCACAGAATGATTACTCGGAAAGCAAGTACTGTAGACGAGACAGCGCAGGTAAAGAAATGGTTTACTCGAGAGCGGCAAATCCGACGGCTTTCTTGTCAAAAGAGAACACGGTGTAGACGTTCTTCATGAAGCTGTTGCGACGTTCAAGTTAGCCTCATGAGGGGAGCAACCTGTGATTTTTGTACAGCGCACCTATCACCGAGCACCCATACATCGTCGCCCAGGCCGAAGTCTTTTCCAACGAGAGCGCCGACGCATCGGCCAGAACCCGACTGCGTCTCTCCCAGGTTGAAACTACCAAACCTATCAGTACGAACACCCTGTTGTGATTGTCATTACCGTACTTATCAGGACTGATGTCCCAGGATTTGCCGCCCCATGTGAACGCAAGGATCGGAGGCGTCGCACACGGGAAGGAATAAAATCCGTTGTCGGCATCATAAACCTGGGAGCCTTTGACTGCGGCGTAAACCTTCTTGGCAGCATCAGGCGGGCCATACATAATCGTGGTGCCGGAGTCTATGATCGTCTGGAAGCCAGAAGCTGCCGATTTACCGTTGACTAAGGCATTCGCATTACCGATTTGCCAGTAGCCGATGTTGGACGAGAGGTTATTATACTCGAGAGATCCCTTGTATAGGGCCCGGTTCGTCCCCCCAATGTGGAGCTCAGAACCGGTGGTGTTGAGCTTGAAGGCGAACTCGTTTTGCGCAGCATGCTTCTGCTTGAACGCAGTGACGAAGAAGGGGTCCTGTCAAGATCTCAGAATTCGATCCGACGGAACCAAGTTGCACGGCTTCAATGTGTTGCGTACCTGTCCTAAGTTAGAGATCGCAGGGAGCGCTAACCCCAAGATGCCATCCGCCGGGTCTCCAACGAATTCGGGAGATTCTGATGTAACAGCAGAGAAGTACTGTTGTGTGGCCTTGACGCCCCCAACCGTTACTGAGGAGACGTCCGTCAGTTGTGGTTGCATCTTTGACAACTCACACCCCCATACCTGTGTCCGTATAGATAGGGCCTGAGGTACTGGACCCGTCTCCGTATTCAATTTCGAACGTGCCATCCTTCAAGGCGCTGGTTGAGGACTTCGAGGCATCATACAATGCCTTGCCAGCACCCTGGCACGTGTTGCAAGAGGACGATGGGATCCAGAGGTCGGACGAACCGGTGTCGAAATCGATGAAGAAGGTTCGGGGAGGAGTCCCGACGGTGATATTGCCAGCCCACTCGGAATCATCCTCTAGGTCGGTGAGCGGGACTTTCTGGCGCTTGACAAGCAGCCTACTAGGGAGTGTAGCGATTGCAGGGATTTTGATGACGCCGGACGGAAGCTGCCCTGTGTTGCGTTGGACGTTGATGATGTTCCTACGAATCTTACTGACGGAATAGTTAGCAAATTGTTTGAGTGGTAGAAGACCGAACCGATCTACTTGGCTGTTTTGACATTCTGTCGAATGGCTTCATCGTAGTCAAATGTGCCGTCTGAACGAGTGAGTGAAACACGCTTTCGTAAATGTATGCGTGTAGGTTCCAAGTCATCAGCCAAAGGAGCGGGAGCCGCCGCAGCGAGCAGACTCAAGGTCAAAGCAAACAAAACAAGTTTGGGAGATATCATGTTGCCAGTAAAGAGTGTGTAAGGAACGGGGGGGGGGGGCTGTGGGGTTTCAGAGTGACCCTCAGAAGGGGGCCTTAAGTAGAGTGACGACGCCGCGTTCCATACACGACCCGAAAGATGTTAGCCGGTATCCTGCGCTGTCCCGCAAGAACCCCGAATTGTGGCTGTCAAGTGCATTAAGTATCAAGTTTGTCGGCCCCCAGACCTTTCAATACCGTAGACCTAGCCCATAGCACGGTCAACTGCGGGAGGTCATCCACAGCAACGTCGTTTGGTAGGTTTCACTCGACGGGGTTTGAGCTTAGGCGCCTAGCACCGATGTTGAGAAGCATTCTCATAGTCCTAGAGCACGAAGCGTAGGGGAGCATATAGGCAGGCCCGTTGACTGAAGTCGCTGGATGTGACGGACTCGGATGTGGCGGACACATCTCGGTCCAGGACCTACAATTATATGCCTGACTAGTAATCTATCAGTACGCTGCAAGACCGCGAACCGAAAGAGGGTCCTAACCGATATGAGATGCGCTGCATATGGGCCGGCCCAAGCTTGGCGACGACAACACTTCCATCCTACCTCTGATTTGAAGTGATGCAGCATGATTCTCGGCGTCAACGACCGAAATCCTTTTAAACGTCGCAAACGCGAGGACGAGTGCAGTCGTGCACGCACCACGCGTCCGCGAACTGGAGCGTGAATGGTGTTTTGACACCTCACATCGGATGCGGCCTTCCTTGCCTGGATCAAATCCTCACCGGGCGGAGACAAAGATGGTAGTAATTCATGGAGAGGACGCGATAGCCATGGAGGTACGTACGCAAGAAACGGTCCGTGTGACTCGAGCTTTAGTCGCCGGTCTCGCCTATCTCCAAAGACACGCCATTTGCTGACTTGGAGCGTAGTCCGAGGAGGGTGGCTTCACAGTACCGTAGTACGCTAGGGACGAAACCCATACCCTCACTTTTGCTTGAGCTTCGCCTCGCTATGAAGCGCAGATGTACTTGAGTAGTCAATGTATAATATGTGGGCTCTAGCTTACGATCTAGTGCAGCTCTCTCATTAGTCCATATACTATAAAGTTCCCAATAATAAAGCAACACCCATCATTCGACTCCTAATACTCCCGCATTCGACTCCTAATACTCCCGCGAGTTTCACAGTGGCTTCAATGCATACTGGGCGAGCACCTCTGACGTGGATGGCGATGGGCTCTTGAAGAGCAAGTCTGTGCCTGCAGCAGTCTTGGGGAAAGCGATGACATCCCTGATAGATGCCGTTTTGCAGAGAATAGCCATAAGTCTATCGAACCCTGCAGTGGGAGTTAGCAGTGGGGACGGCGCCAGACATTGTAAGACAGACAGACCGAACGCGAAGCCGCCATGGGGCGGCGCTCCGCATCGCAACGCGTGCAATAGGTGGTTGAACGACGACTTCTCCTTCTCATCCAGCTGAGAATGATCATCATGGATATGTTCAACAAATGGAGTGGATTCCATGCTGTTGCCACTGACCTGAAGGATGTTCGCGAAGATGTATTCCTGCATCGCCGCATCATGCACCCTGACAGATCCTCCTCCAATCTCTACGCCATTCAACACCAGATCGTAGTGTTGCCCACGAACCTGTAAATGATAGCATCTTAGCATTACAGTTCTGCACAACTTACGTCGCAAACAACGCACCTCTTCAATCTGCCCTGAATACATCTTTTCGATATCCTCGAACATCGGGGCAGTGAACGGATGGTGCGAGCTACTCCAACGTCCATGAGCCAAGAACTCCTTGTCTTCGTCCGCACGTGTGAACAGTGGGAACTCGGTGACCCAGAGAAATTTAGGTTCGTCACTGAGGGCCAGGTCGCCTTTGCGTTGCGCTGCCTCTGATAACGCGAGCCGCAAGCGGCCAAGCGCCGTCCAGCCACCCTACGGAGGAACGTTATGCAACATTGGACGCGGAGCGCACGTGTGGCAAGCTTACCTCTGGGCGACGGGGACGTCTAGAGAGCCACACCGTGCCGCCTTCTGTCAAGCCGAGAGCCGCAGTGAGGTCGGTCGCATCTACTGCGGGATGTGCGGATGCCAAGACACTCTGGACGATTTGAGATTTATTGAGCCAGTCCGCACTAGCACCTTTGGCGACCTGGATACGCTCCAGTGCCCTGTCGCAATCTATCTCGCTCGCAGAAGCAACGAACGAGGCATGCGCTGGTCGCGAAGAGACGACGATGACCTCGATGATCTCATCCTTCGCCTCCAGAGCCGAGCGCACTTGTTGTGGTAATTGGGACGTGACGTCTTGGATCTGTCGATGACATTAAAGAGGAGTCGCACTATTTGCACAATCAGCTCACCTCGAGCGCAAACCTCAAGTCTGGTTTGTCTGACCCATACCGTGCCATGGCTTCATTGTAGGTCATCACCCTGAACCGCTCCTCGAGGTCCACGCCCTCGACCTCCTTCCAAACCCTGCGAATAATCGTCTCCACGATGTCACGGACCTCATGTCCGCCTATCCTCCAGTGATCATGGGATTGGCCTTCTGTACGCCCTGTCTCCCCGTGTTCACCCCAGCTCACCCAGGCCATTTCCAGATCGACCTGGGTGAACTCAGGCTGGCGGTCTTTGCGTCCATCCTCGTCTCGGAAGCACCGAGCGAGTTGGAAGTACCGATCAACTGCACCCGAAGTCACTAGCAGCTGCTTCGGTTGTTGCGGGGATTGAGATAAGGCATAGAACAGCGGCTGCGCATCCCCGTCGGAAGTCGCCTGCTTCACACGAGTTGGGACGAGGTACTCGCGTGCACCCTCAGGAGTAGAATTTAGAAGCATAGGCGTTTCAACCTCAGTAAACCCTAGGCCATCGCGGCGTTAGTAACAAGGGGCTTAGGGTGACAGAGATTTTGCTCTCACCTTGCTCATGGAGAGTAGACCGGACGAGGAACGCAACGTCGCTGCGCTTCTTGAGGTTGTTCGTGAGTTCCGCTCTGCGAAGATCCAGATAACGATAACGCAGCCTTAGGTCTTCATTTGCCTGAATTTACAGATCAGTTCTAGAGGTGTAGGGTTTCAGGGGGACGTCCCTACAGTAGATATTTGCATACCAGGTTTTGGATGTCGAACGGCATGAACGGCATGTTGCGGTCTGCGGGGTTCAGCAGTCTGAAAGCAGACACGGCAACCTCGACGTGTCCAGCAGGAACCTTTGCTTCATTATCAGCATGCACCCGCTACATATGGATTTCGGGCACATACATCTCGCCGCTGAGACTCCGGTCGCGGCCGAACGGTCCCTTCCACAAGTACGACAGACTCTTCCGGGACCTCCCGCATAGCAGCGAGAATATCAGGTCCGCACATTCGCGAGTCGGCAACCAGTTGGGTTGTTCCATAGGAATCACGAATTCCGAAGAACGAGAGTTTCTTGCTCACTTTACTGCAAATGGTTCAGTTCTCGCTGGAGGACTAGCTGTTGGCAGTGCTTACCCTTTCGGAACGAGCCATCCTTGAAGCACGACCTTCCTGTCTACATCCTCTAGAGACAACGTGCCACACGTATGTGTACGCCTAGGAAATGGAGCTAGTTCGCCAGGTCAGGGCCGTCAGACTGGTGAATCTGAACGATGTACCACTATGAGCGCCATTAATACTCGGTATATGGCTCTGGTTATGACACGCAGCAGTAGAGCCAGGAGTAGTACTATAACCAGAAACACGCCAGCACGCCGAGCAACCCCTCAAGGCGTTGGTAGTACGTCCCGCACTGCGAGTGAGAGCACGGGTTGGTCGGGCAACCAGCGAGCGGGTGCGCGTCAACATTGTCCGGAAACCTTGCAGACCCAAGCCTAGCAGACCATAAACAGCGAGAAGAAGACAGTCAAGGCGGATACAGCAACTTCAAGAGGGAAGCAGCCAGAGGTATGAGGTCAAGAGGCCTGAAGTTGAGAGACACGCGCTGCCACACAGTACTTAGGTAGATCTAGATCGGGCAACATTGATTGATTGGCGTCTAGTACTACGCAATACTATGAGCTACTACGGTCACGGTGATCCGCAATTGTACCGAAACATGAACACTTGAACAAATGCCCATTGTTCAGTCAACGCATCTCATTCAGTCACCAGTGCCGTCGTCCCAAGGATATATCAAGTACTACAAGAATAACCAGCATAATGTTCAGAATTTGTTGTCGACGATCGAAGGCTGAATCACTTCAAAGCGGCAAACCCGACAGCATTCCTCGCAAAGGAGAACACGGTGTAGACGTTCTTCATGAAGCTGTGGAAGAATGAACAACACGGTCCACGCACATTCATTCAAACTCACCTGTCGCCGAGCAGCCACACATCACTGCCCAGTCCAAGGTCTTGCCCAGCGAGGGCACCGACACATTGACCAGAGTTGGGCTCCGTCTCGCCCAGGTTCAAGCTGCCAGAAGTGTCAGCATGAGTATTCTCTGATGATGATGATCACCAGTCTTACTTAGCAAAACTGATGTCCCAGGACTTCCCGCCCCATGCGAACGCGAGGGTCGGAGGCGTCGCGCAAGGGAAGGAATAAAATCCGTTGTCGGCATCATAAACCTGGGAGCCTTTGACCGCGGCGTAAACCTTCTTGACAGCATCAGGCGGGCCATACATAATCGTAGTGCCGGAGTCTATGATCGTCTGGAAGCCAGAAGCTGCCGATTTACCGTTGACCAAGGCCTTCGCATCACCGATTTGCCAGTAGCCGATGTTGGACGAGAGGTTGTGGTACTCGAGAGATCCCTTGTATAGGGCCCGGTTCGTCCCCCCAATGTGGAGCTCAGAACCGGTGGTGTTGAGCTTGAAGGCGAACTCGTTTTGCGCAGCATGCTTTTGCTTGAACGCGGTGACGAAGAAGGGGTCCTGTCAAGATGATAAATCCTCAGAATTCGATCCGACGGAACCAAGTTGCACGGCGTCAATGTGTTGCGTACCTGTCCTAAGTTAGAGATCGCAGGGAACGCTAACCCCAAGATGCCATCTGCCGGGTCTCCAACGAATTCGGGAGATTCTGATGTAACAGCAGAGAAGTACTGTTGTGTGGCCTTGACGCCCCCAACCGTTACTGAGGAGACGTCCGTCAGTTGTGGTTGCATCTTTGACAACTCACACCCCCATACCTGTGTCCGTATAGATAGGGCCTGAGGTACTGGACCCGTCTCCGTATTCAATTTCGAACGTGCCATCCTTCAAGGCGCTGGTTGAAGACTTCGAGGCATCATACAATGCCTTGCCAGTACCCTGGCACGTGTTGCAAGAGGACGATAGGATCCAAAGGTCGGACGAACCAGTGTCGAAATCGATGAAGAAGGTTCGGGGAGGAGTCCCGACGGTGATATTGCCAGCCCACTCGGAATCATCCTCTAGGTCGGTGAGCGGGACTTTCTGGCGCTTGACAAGCAGCCTACTAGGGAGTGTAGCGATTGCAGGGATTTTGATGACGCCGGACGGAAGCTGCCCTGTGTTGCGCTGGCCGTTGATGATATTCCCACGAATCTTACTAGAAAGATAGTTAGTTTACCGTTAATGATTTGGCCCAGTTGACATACTTGGCTGTCTTGACATTCTGTCGAATGGCTTCGTCGTGGTCGAAAGTATTGTCTGAACGAGTGAGGGTGGTACGCCGTCGAAGGGGTATGGACGTGAATTCATCAGTAGAAGGAGCGGGCGCCGTAGCAGCGAGCAGACCAAGGGACAAAGCAAACAGGACAGCCTTGGGGGATATCATGGTGTTAGTGGAGCCCGGGGAAAGGAGGGTAGTCTAGAGATCGAATGTCCATAGAGTGAGGCCTTTGTATAGCGCTATAACGCCCGAGAAGCCTCAAGTGTTTCCAGGGGGGTCAAAGGGGTTGCAGCCGGCGCCCTGCGCTACACTGTGCATCGCGATATCGAACTGTCATGAATGGAAGATGTGCTGGGGGAAGTGATTAATGTCCGTCAAAACCGCACCAATGCCGCTGACTTAGCCAAACGCATGGTCGAAGTTGTGAAGCTACCCACAGCAGCGTCGTTTGGCAGGCTGCATCCGACACGGCTTGAACATAGACTGACACCAGTCGTGGACCTCTGATACGGCGCGAAGCGCAGGCAAACGCAGTAACGTACCCGTAGACTGAAAGTTACAAATGTGGTCGACACGTCTGGGTCATAGGCTCTAGACACCATGCACTACCGGGCACTAGTCAGTGCACCGCAAGATCGCGAACCAAAACGAGAACCCAACCGGCATAAGCTACGTTCCATATAGGACAGCATCTTGTCATTTCCCAATTTTGTAACACTTTCGGCGCGACGATGGATGGTTTCGAAGCTAGCGTTGCCAGATGCAAGGTCGGGAAGACATGGAAGGTCAAGATAGATGATGCGGAATAAGAAGGCATACTGCCCAAGGTTACAGTCATATATAATAAGTACAGAGTAGTGCGGAAGAGTGAGAGAGTATGTCCAGTTTTAAGAGCGAATTAGAAACCGCGGCCGCGCCCCCTACAGCACGCGTGAGCATACGCTGACAATGGCATGTGAGGAGCCCACTCACCTGCCACGCGCACGGTATGGGCTATATCCATATGAACCTCCCCGGTAGCCCCCTCGGTAGCCCCCCCCTATACCCACCCCGTCCTCGCCCTCGACCATTGAATCCAGGAATATTAGTCCGCTTTGGCGTGACCTAATAACACGCCGTCAGGTAACAACGCTGCCGGCAATAGACGCAGACAAACCTTGATGAGGCGCCCACGGAAGAGTGAGTTGTCCATAGCTAGTGCAGCGTCTACAAACTCCGCCTCCGCGAACTCGACATAGGCGTACCTACCAGCATATGAAAAGTCAAACCTTGGAGACTGCGTAACATGTGTAATCACATACCCTTTCGGGTGTCCCGTGAACTTGTCGCAAAGGATGGTAACACGGTTGATGGTACCACATGCCTGGAAATGCTGCTGAATCTCTTCAGGCGTGGCGGAGTAGTCGACCTATATGCTTCTGAGTGAGCAAGAGAATCTAGTGCTGAATGCTTTGTGCGTACGTTTCCGACGTATATACTCCGGCTGTCCGCGGCAGCCTTGTCCTCTTCTGTCTCCATCGGCACTTGCTCTGCGGAAGGGGTGCTCCGCTCCGCCTTTTCTGCTGCAGCCTGGAGCTCTCTTAGCTTGTTTGCCTCCCGCTCCATCTCCTCCACCCGCTGCTTCATGAGCAGGATTTCCTACAAACGACGGTGGTTTCAGCCCAGCGTAAGTCGAACAACAATTTCAATCACATACAGGGTCATCATCCTCAGCACTGTCAATCACAGTCTCCGCGGCATTGTTCGTAGGTGTTGTGGATTCCGTGTCAGCCATGATGAGGTCTCACAGGGAGCAGGGAGGCTGCGGTAGCAGGCGTGTGGTAGGCGAGGTCAACTAGTCTTTGGGCCGTGGCACTGGCCGGCTGAGACTGGAAACTTTACCGTGACCCCATGTGTGACGTAGGCAAGCGCACGTGACTTTCGCGTTTTGTCGCGTCCGCGCGGATCCGTCGCGCGCAACTTGTCGGTGGCTACAACTTTCTTGCTACAGTCGAGAAATCGTCTCCTCGTTGACTACACCTCTCAGTAGTCTGAGATACAGTTGCGGTCGCCCATCTTGAACATGCTTATGTGCATGAGGACCTCGCGTCAAACAACTGCATCGTCGAAGCCGGCTATTGACAATGACATCGGGTACTACCAGCACGCTGGAGGCGGCTGGACACACTTTGGGGTCCCAGAGTCACAGTGTACTCGGCAGTGCCAGCGGGTGTCGAAGAATCGATCACTTGACTTGCCAGACCATTTGTGGCGAATCGAGCGCATCACACGATAGCGTATAGAGGCAGAAGGGCGTATAGACCACTACCACTAAGTACGTCCCCTTCAAGTTTGCTCAACGCTCTCGACTTCAAAACCTAACACATGTTCGAACTTATGTAGGTAGCTATTCTAGTCTGCGCAAATCACCCAGCCCGTCAGCTGGTAATACTGTTGTCTAGGATACAATACCGTGATTGATTGAGCTAATGGCCAAGCTGAGTAGGCTAGGCCGCTAGTAGTACTAGTACATCTCCGGAGTGTCACGTTCGCATATCGTAACGCGCCACTCGGGCATGAGGCATATGCATATGCCGCCAGCACGACGCGGTCGTGAGGCATTCCTTGCCTTTCACCATACAGCATATCTAGCCAGTGCGCTCGAACGTCCGTCGTCGCATAGCTCCCGTATTTGACGCTCTGCTCCTGCTATACTGATTGCATTGCTACCATGAATCGTCGCATGGGTGGCGGGGAGGCCATTATGGGTCTTGGAGGTGGTATGGTGTCGAAGGAGTCAGCTAGAAAGTAAGTAACGGTGCAACCTTGTGAGAGATACTGAAATGCGACGCTCAATAATGATTGCAGCCTGGATATCGCTGAAGATCTGTGCAACCGCCGAAAGCCCGAACAAGCTTTACCGTACCTCTTCAAGGCAATGGAGGACCCTAACAACCTTGACGCCTACGTTCAGATGGCGTTCCTCATGCCCACCATTGGAGAGGGTATCAAGTTGCTCGAAAAGGCCGAGGCGGACGGTATGGTCGTTCCGAACGTCCTTGTATACAACACTGAAAACATGTCAAGGTCGCGCCATTCTAAAACGTTATTTCAGCCCTACTTGTTTCGACGATGGCAACGAGTACATTGGACAGTTTTGGACGCTTCTTGAGACGCGTCCGTACATGCGCGTGCTGCAAGCGATGGTCAGGCTCGCGTTCGAGAACAAAGACTATAACAAGTCCGCGTCAGTTTCCACCGCGTCTTCGCCCATTCATTCCCCAGCGCTCACACATGACCATTGACAGAGCGACTATGATCGAGATGCTCCGCCTTTGCCCCGCGGATAACTTGGGCCAGCGCGACTGGCTTGGTTCTGTCCTTCTTCAAGCGGGTCGCAATGCTGACGCCCTATCCTTCGCTCAAGTGTGGCTCGATCCAACTCGGCGGGACCCCGATACCTGTAGTCCTCCTCGTGGGGGCTGCACTTTTGAACCTCCGAGCCAAGCAACTCTGACTAAGGAGTTCATCGAGCAAACCAAGAAGAGGTCGGATGAGTCGATGGTCTACACTGCCGCCCTCGCAGCGTTCAAGTTGTGGGGCGACTGTGAGCTTGCTCGCCAGTACCTGAGGATTGCTGCCTATGTGAACCCGTTCGTCCTGGCGAAGATTCTAGCAAAGGTTGAGAGGCCTAGTACGTGCACTCCCAAGTCCGACAACTCCGACGAATGTGTGCTGACTAGTGCGGTGCATGTAGAGTCACTCAACAACACCCCACGTTCGCTGAACAGCCCTGAGTCGGCACATGACTACCTATGGCTCGCACAGAACCTGTGGATGGCACCGGACGTCTGGGAATGGGCGAACAGCGACGCCGAAGTCAAGTCATATGTCCTCAAGAAATGTTCGCGCAGAGGATGCAACAATCGCGAAGTTCGCGTTGCCGAATTCAAGCGTTGCGCCGGATGCAAAGAAGTCGTCTACTGTGGACAGGCTTGCCAGAAAGAAGACTGGAAATCACACAAGCCTGGTGCGTAATCCGTCCGTCCACTTCCGCGTGCCTGCTCACACTCACATCTGCTATCTCAGCCTGCAAGGCGCGTCAGCAGTCGAAGGCCATGTACAAAGCCATGTTGTTCGGAAAATCCCGCCCACACGACGAGGATGTCCCAATCGTCGCGTCGACGGACTTCACTTCCGCTGGTATCACGACCAATTTTCACTGAGCCAGCCGTCCCGCGCCCGGTGCTCGCGAGATCTCGGGGGCGAGATGTGCTCGGATGCGGAGTCTGGCGAGAGTTTGGGCCTCAGAAGAAGCGTGCGTGGCTCCGATAGGGGCAAGCATTGAGCGGATCTGCGGCGATCTTCGACGGGCGGCTCGGCGTGCTCGACGGGCTGCGTCGTGAAGCCCCATCTCAAGATCCCGATATGCAAAACCCCGACCTATGAATCGCCCGCGTGGAACGGGCAGAAAAGCACAACCAAGCTCCCGCGCGCGGCCGTCTGGCCTCACGCAGCCCCCTCGTCACCAGCCTCGCATCGCCGCGGTGCCTCTTGCGGAGCGCCCGCTGTGGTTCTTGTATATAGCTGCACGGATTCGGACGGACGAAGATGTTAGGTTGTGCGAAGCGCGCGAACGACCGACAGAGCCGCGGACGGCTGCTACTGGAGCTGCGACTGCTGCAGTCGTCGCTGGAATGTCGATTGCGCTCGTCCACAGGGCCGGCTGCAGTCAAAACAGCTCAGCTGCAGTCAGAGTTCGGTCCCCGTTCTCGCGCGGGCCCCTTCTCCTTGTGATCCCTGTTGCCTGTCCCGTGTGCTCGTCCGTGCGCGCTATCGTGCGTGTCTCGACTCCTCCATCGCGCTAGCGCAATGTGCCCTTTCCCCTCCAATCCCCCACGGTCCTCCTTCGATACGCATCTCCCACGAATCTAGGGTCCTCTTTCGCTCTCCGCGCCGCCGCCATCGCCGTGTGCCGTGTGCGCTGTATATATCCACCGAGCGGAGAGGCCCTCCACCCATGTCCAATCCCGAGGAATTCTGAATTCACGCAGCACGTCGCTGCTGCTTACTCTAGCGTGCTAGACCGCGCTATCGGACGCGCGAATTCGAAGCCCGAGGCACGTTGTTCCGTTTTCTGACTCTTGGCTCTGCCTTCGCCCAGTGACAGCCAGCCAGCCAGCCCGGCCGCCCCACGCTGCTGCAGCGATTTTCGAATGTGGCGAGCTGGCGCCGTTGCACGCTATCGCTGCAGGATCGCAATGCATACGCATACGCCACGGAACCCCTCGAACCCCATCTCTATATGCTGTGCCGTGCGTACGTACACTCGATTGGCTTCGTGAGTTCTAGCGAGGGCGCGCTACCGTTCTTGCCCGTATCGGCGCTGCTGCTCATGGTCAGTGAATGTGGTGATGTTGGAGCTGCCCCTCCTCCAAGCACAGGCTGCGAAGAAGCGTCGATATCGTTTTCCCTCCCTCCATCCCTCCCTTCGCGCGTGGCTTCTTCGAGGACTTCGACGGGCGTAAGCGACAAGGCACCGCGCAGACAGCACTACATGACAGAACGAGCGTGTGTGGAGCCCCGGCAATGATGTTAACGTGACTGGGAGCGCGGGCGAAGCATGAGAACCACCCTCGCCCCCTTTCGACTTTGCCACATCCCCGTAAGCGACGTCGTACCGCTTCACGCGCACGGCTCGATCCTGGGATCCTGGGAGCCTGGGACTCCAGAGCTTCAGAGCTCCACGGGTCGTGGATGCGCTTCGACATCGACGTCGACGAGGGTTCGCACCAAATACAACTCAGGCTTTGAATCAGTAGCGCACGCGCACGCTTCCCCNGTCTTGCCATAAGCATCGTGGCCGAGTCCAGCACCGGTCCATGATGTGACGATACCAGAGTAGTGCTGCCCTCGACGGTGTGTCAAGCCTGAGTACTGTGGCTGCAGCACGACGTCGTACTCTGTACGTACTGCGAACGATATCCGAGTCGGACTGGGGGTCACTGACGATGGGCCTGTTCGTAAGGCGTGAGGCGTGAGCAGGCTCGGCCTCACTCGAGCCCCCGATTGAACTGTAAGCTATGTGAGAGCTTGTGAGCCTCGAGTAGCCTGAGCGAGCTGCGGACCTATCTATATCCCCGAGCAGCTGGACCACATCGTTCCCCATGGCCAGGGGTGACTGTGAATAGGCGTGCGCATATATTCGAGCGCGCCATATGGGGAACGAATTAGCCACAGATTCCGCACTCTCGATGCCAGTCGGTCCCTATAACTCAGTACTCATCGTCGAGCTCGGTAGTCAAAAGAGGAACCACAGAACCACTCTCAACGTCGATTCCACGATTCATCGCGAGGATTTACATACATCATCGCGCTCGTCAGATGCACGCAGTGCGCACTGTACATTACAATGGCTTGCGCGCGATCCAATATCAATCGCAAGGTCCAGCAGCAGAGCGATCGCACCATAGAGATAGAGGTCCTCAAGGGCATTATATATTAACGGCTACTACCTGTCTACGATACGTACATGCAGCGCGGAACGCGACAAAGCCGCCGCCGTTAACGGTGAGCCGCGCGCCATCGCCGAGCGAGGGCGACGCTGCTGCACAAACCATGGGCGCGAAAGAAAGAAAAAAACCGAAGCTAAAACCGAGACTAGGAACGGTAAAACGGTAAAAGGACGAGGGGGAGCTGAGGAGGGCGGCATGGATGAGGGGACGGGGGACGGGGGACGGGAGGGAGTTAAAGTTCGTAAAGAAGAGTAAGAGAAGCCCGTGTCGGCTGGTACATTCAATTAATTGGGGCAAATTGGGGCGGGAGAAACGGGCGAGGGCGGTACGATAAGTTCGGGGAAGAGAGGGAGGCGGAGGGGNTGTGTGCATGCATGGGGCAGGCGGCGGCTGGTGAAGCCGCCGCCAGATGAAAGGGACAAGGGAAAATGAAGACGGAAGGAGAAGGATGCTGCGGGAGAAACGCTATTGCGATCGAGTGCGGCGGCACGAGGCACGAGGTGCTCGGCCGAGAAATGACGATGAAGATGAGGGAGAGAAAAAGAGATAGTGACACACAACGGGTTCAGAAGCAGGGCAGAGGGAATGCTAGGGGAACAAGCGAAACGGTGCGCGGGCGAGTGAAATGGGGNCGGGGAGGGGGGTGGCATGAGCGGTATCGGTATACGATAGCGAAAGAAGTGGCAAAAAGGAACATTCCAGACGACAACAACAACAACATTAACGGATGCAGACGGGGACGCAATAACGAACAAAGTGCGGGTAACAGATTGGGGGAAAGGGTATGGGAAACCAATGCCAATGTGCGCGGGTCGGGGGTCGGAGATGCGATAACTGAATGACGGACGAACGGCCTATGTGGACGGACGACGGGTCGATAAATTACGCAGCCGCTGCGGTACAGCGACCACGGAACTGTCAATGGGAGGCGTGTCTGCTGCTGCTGCTACTGCGGCGAGCGAAGCAGCGGACGGAGAAGGCGAACGGAGGGTTTGTGGTGCGGCACCGAAAAATACGGCCGCAGCAAGGAGGTGTAGCCCGAGTTGGCAGGCGACGGAAGACGGCGAATGGCCTATGGCGCGAAGACGGCTCCGGGNATATAGCGTACTTTTTGGTTGGGTTTTAAACAGGGTCGTGAAGATCATGACGAAACACATGGATCGAGAGGCTTCTCCCGGAGTAGGTTGGCGACGCCAAAACGGACCATAATGTGCAGATCGGAGCCGTAGCTTGAGCGAGAGAGACGGGGGCGGGTCGGATGTGTTACAACATCGACAATCCCGCCGGAGACGACGAGGGTAAGACACAGGCTACGAAGCGCTCACGGCGACGCACCGAGCTCGAGTAGGCGGCTTTCGCGCCTCTCGATGTCCTCTGCCCAGATTCCCGTCCAGCCGCACCTTCTCTCTCTACGCCCTCCTTTGGTCGGTGCAATGCGAGCTCAATACGACCAGTCGAGGAACGCGCCGTCAAAATCGTAGTCGCGATCTTCCAAGTCGTCCTCCTCCTCGTCGGGCGGCGGGAGCTGGGCGGCGCGGGGGCTTACCGGCGGGGAGATCCACTCCTTTTCCGTAGCTGCTGCTGATGCGGATGTAACAGCGGAAGAGGATGATGAGGGCTCCGATGGTGACGGTGATTTGCGCCTCGACTGCCAGTGGATGCCCGAAAGCTCGAACGCGGCGAGGTGTGGGAGCGTCGACAAGGTGGCCGCGATGCGCGAATAGAATGCCTGGGGGCGCGAGAGGAAGGCGCGGGAAGAGGAAAAGTGGCTGAGTCAGCATACCGCCACGGCGCGCAGAAAGAGAGACTCACCAAGTCGGGCAGATCCCACAACGCGCGCGTCGTCATGAGGCGCAAGCAGACGAGGTTGGGGTAAGCGAGCGCGAGAGACTCCAGGAGCTGTGCGGGAGCGGCGCTGGTCATCGCGCTCATGACTTGGAGGAGCGCGCCGGTGTTGTCTGAGCTTGTGGGTGCCTGCGCGATGTGATGGGGACTAGCGCCGGATTGTCGGAGGCGGGACGGGTCGTCATCCGCCAACGGAGCGCCCGGAGACGGGAGGAGATCAAGGGTAAGGTCACCAGAGAGGTGGACAGCCCTCAGAGGGCGAGAGGCGAGGGCAGGGAGGATGTGGGCGGGCCCCGTGTACGCTTCGAGAAGAGGTATATGTGACGAAGGGACGAAGACGTGTTCAGGCTCAGATTGGACGTCCGCGTCAGTGTTGGAGAGGAGGGAGGCGAGCTGGAGGGAGATAAGCGATGGCACCTGGCCGAGGAAAGTGGCGAGGTGCGCGTCGAGCGGGAAGTTACAGGTCAGATGCTCGAGACGCGGGTAGAAAGGGAGCACCGGACGAAGGATATCGCTCTTCTGGCTCTTCTTGCCCTGCGGGGGTGAGAGAATCCAACTGGCGGAAGCGTCGACGTAAAGGGCGAGGNCTCGTGAGATTCGTCATGAGCGCGAGAGCACGCTGAAGGTCGGAGTACGTCGGGAGGACGGCTGGCTCGGCATCGTCGAGGTGGACGGAGAATGTGCGGACGAGGCCGGCGAGGTCTGGTCGGAGTGCGAGGAGGTTGACGACGGAAAGATTGCGTGCGTAGGCGGAAAGGGAAAGGTGTCGGTAGAGGAGGCGTGTGGCACTAGGGTTGAGGGCGGAGCAGGAGAGGGCGGCGGCGGCGAGGGCTTGAGGATGAGGCGTGAGGGGCGCCAGGACGGCGTCGAGGAGCTCTGTGGGGAGAGCAGCGAGGGCCATTAGGGCTGGGCGGAGGCTGCGGAGGAGTGAGGAAGGGGACGGAAGGAGGAAATATAGCGGGACGGAGCACAGGGCTCGGAGGAGGGAGGACGTCGACGGAGCTGGAGAGCAGCAGAGGGCGAGAGTGGAGAAGGCAGGGGAAAGGGATATATAGATGGGTGGAAGCTGGAGGAGATTACGACAAAGCCGGACGAGAATCTCGGCGTGAAGCGAGGGAAAAAGAGGATCTGGATTGACGAAGAGAGGGCAGGAGAGAAGGGAGAAAGGCGTCCTGGATGTGACTGAGATCTGGATGTGGCAGCAGACACCGTCCGAAAGAGGCGCCCATGTGCGCAGGAGACTGCTCTGGCTGGTATGGACTGGCTCATGTCCCTCGTCTGTAGAGCGTCCGATGGCCCCAGCCGTGTACTGAAGCCCTTCTCTCCGCCCCAGCTTCGATCCAGAAGCATCTCTCCTTTTATCACACAGACGATCGTCTTCCCATATCACTCGTCCCCACACGTGCTCTCTCCGGTCTCTATCCTCCTCCCATCCTCGTCCTAGTCCCCACACGTTCATCCTCATCTCTCTCTCTCAGATCCATCTCACCCACTATCCTCGCCCTCCATCGTCTTCCGCTCCCTTCCTCTCCTCCGCCCTCCGTTCCGTCACCTCCTCCGACATACATCCTCCTCCGGCTCACCCTCGGCTACCCACGTTCCCTCTCGCCTACTCTTATCCCCCGCTTACCGCACCACGACCCCAATCGCGTTCGCAACGAGCACATCATCCATGCTCTCTCCGCCCCCATCGCTCTCTGCCGTTATCGCTCTCTGAGCCTCTTCCAGAGTCTCGCCTGTCTAGATCTCCCCAAGCACATTCACAGCCCATTCCCCATTGTCATTTCCACTGCGCGCGCATTACCTGAAACCCTACGTCAGACCTTTCACAGAGCGCTCTCGCCGCAGTCGCAAAGTTTGCACGAAGCCTTCTCTGTCTCGCCGACCGGCGGAACCTCTCTTCTTTTCCCCTCGACTCTCGCACGACCGCTCGATTCCCTTTCGTGTGTGCGCCTTTCCCTTTGTGCATCGATCGCCCTTCCCCCTGTCCAATCCGTCGCTTAGCACACTATGAATGTGGCGCTGCTCGCGCGCAGATGTGCCTCGAGCTTTGCGCGGTTTCGGTACCGAGACTTACAGGTACGGAGTCGATGAGAACCATAGCATACGCTTCGGACCCAGTTCATCTCTGCGTCGGTTGCCGTAATACGAAGAAGATAAGCCACAGTTTCACTCTTCTGACCGAGTCCGACGGCGCGAAACAAAACACAAAACGAAGAGTGGCCGGGTTGAGCGCGCTCGCGACGACGCGCCAATGTCGCGTGAAGGCGCCTATTTAAGTGGATCACGTGCTACGCGCCTCCTCACTTTTCGCTGCTGTCGTTGACGATGGAGGCCTGCTCGTTCTGTGACACCACCATCACCGCCGTCGACCTTTCGACTGCCCTCTCCGACCCTCTCTGGGGCTTCTATTCACCATGCTCAACGCCTTCCGGAGATGTACACAACGACTCATGTCGACGGCCGCCCAGTCGTATCCATTCTCTAAGACCGCTATCATCCCCCCACCTCCCGCCGTACCCGCTCCCGAGCCCGCAAGAGTTGGGAAAGGACTGATGTCCTATCTACCACAACGCCTCCTCTCTCCCGAAAAGCTCGAGCTTCTGGCAAGGTTCGGGAAACGGCATCCGGAGCGCATCCTGCCGGGCTCGGTCCTGCAGGTGACGACGAACCACGCGCCGACATCGTTCACGGGCGTCGTGCTCTCGATCCGGCGGCGCGGCGCGGACACGTCCTTCCTCCTCCGGAACGTCATCAACCGCACGGGCGTCGAGGTGCAGTTCTTCGTGTGCTCGCCGCACGTGAAGGACATCAAGGTCCTCATGCGCGCGGGGGGGGCAAGGGCTCCGAGGGCAGGCAGGGCAGGCGCATGCGCAGGGCGAAGCTGTACTACTTGCGCGACTCGCCCGACAAGATGACGGCCATCTCGGCGGGCCTGCGGTGAGCGGGGCGCAGGGGCGATCTGGGGTGGGTGCTGCTGGAGGAGCGAGAGGGGTTGGGGTTGCACTGGTCGGGTTGAGGTTGGATTGGGTTGGGACGGGGCTAGAGCTCAGGCCAGGGAGGGAGAGCGGGATACTGGCTGCGGTATGGGAGTGGGAACTCGTGGCGGTGGGATTTGGCATGTTCGATGCTGGATGGGTTGCCGAGTCGTTCGACGAGTGACGGACGCGGAAGATGTGTGTGCGTGTACGTGCCAGCTCGCAACTACTGCTCTTGCTCGTCCTTCTCGCAGCGCTGACGTCTGGGGCACAATCCTATCTGCTGTGCCGTGCCATACACACATCCATTCTGCGCTGCTCTGCGCCGTTCCTCTCGCTTCACCTGCCCACTTCTCTCGCTCGTCCGCGTTCCGTGCGTGCATACGTGCATGTGTGCATGCGTGCGTGCGCTGTGCGTCCGACGGCCCAATCCGCCATGGATCCCCATTCGCTACCGGCCTCGCTCGTCCGGCACGACCATCCGGTGTATTCTCGTTCTATCCGACGCGCATCGCGACCACGGCCAACCCTTCGCTCGGTCTTCCTGAATCCTCCTCTATCACCGCATTCAGTTCCAACCCCCGATATTCCAAGCCCCAGCAACGGACTCGGCGGCGGTGGGAAGCCTCAGCCCCCCCAGCCCAGACCGTGCAGGCCGTGGTGCCTGTTTTCCCGTATTTCCGGTTGCCCCCCAATCTCATATTCGCAACGCCGCACGCACTACGCACTCGAACACGCACGCACGCACGTCCCATCATTCATCACATTAAGGCGTTCCTATCCCTCTCTCTCTCTCTCTCTTTCTATCGCGGTCTTCTACTACGCTTCTGCTTCCGATTTGTCGATGGCACGCATATCTTATTCGCAACTACACCGCCCGCGCAGCTTATCGTCATCGTCGACGACCCGTATCCGGTAACTGACACCCCCTTGCTCGTACCTAATCACTCGCTCTCTCGAGTCTCGCCATACATGCATTCAATTCAATGGAATTCCACGTCCACGTTGCATTTGGCGACATCCCTGGAGGGGAATCGCGAATCGAGATCTATGTACTGTACATGATGATGGATCGCATCCGAACAGTCCCTAAAGTGCTTCTGAGGAATCTGCGCCGATTCGTGTCTGGGCTGCGAACATCCCGGGCCTCAGCGAGCTTCTCGCACGCGCGCGTGCATGATGATTGTTGACGACGACGGCAGGTCAAGTGAGGCCAGGTTGGCGACATGGCATTGGGCGACTGCCCCTCGAGGGGAGGTGCTTGCACCGTTCTGGGCAAAGAGGCCCAGCAGGACGATGGGAGTCTGGAGAGCGGGAGAAGCAGCGGAGGACCGGGCCTTTGGGCCATATGCCGGACTGGCGATCTGTCATCTATGTACATGTCACCGTACACGTCTGGAGTGCTCCCGCGTTCCGCGCGAGGCATAGATACTTATCACGATTCGCCTTGCACGGTTCTGGATAAGGCAGGAGGGCCCTGAGCTATTTGAGCGACCGAGCGACCGTGCTACGGAGTGAAGTCGACGTCAGCGCGCGTGCGTGGAATCTGGATGGTTCGCAGTGGATGCCAGCGGTGGTGACGAGAAGTCGAAGCCCTGGACACGCTCGCCTCGATGGTTGCGTAGGGTGAGATCTTGAGAGCTTGAGGGCTGAGAAGGACGCACACTGGGGTCTGGTGACCCTGCAGTGCTCGTTGGCGACTCGAGGAAGCGCGGGCGTGTCGGCCGTTTGCGCCGTCATGCCAGTGCGTCAGCGTAGCGCTGCCCCGTTCCCATTCCCATCTCGGCATGCGTCTTTCAAGAATCGAGGTACATGTTCTTCTGTTCGGCGTTTTGCTCCACGACCTGGCGTCCAACCGAGGGAAGGGGCGTTCAGCACCTGCTAAGGACGGTAACATCAGAGCCACCAGATCGAAAATCGACAGTCCAAAGTCGAGGGCCAAGAGTCGAGACTCCGGCTGGTAATTAGCGAGTATCGGGGAGCGAACAGCGGTCAGACGGTCTCCGCGCAAGACAATGGCATACAGTATGGGACCAGGGATGGGATCGCTGGCCCCCGCGTTCCTAGCTGAGGCTTCCCACCGGGGCAAGTGCGTTGCCTCCTTTGGCCGCGTCTGCACGCGCATGGCCGAGCCGTATCCTCGGGTTCGCTCCACCGGGGCCGATGGGCCTGAGATTCAACTTGTTGAGGGAGGGCCAACTTCCAAGGCTCAAGCCACGCTGCACTAGCGTTTGTCGACGGTGGTGGGTGGGATCGTGGGCCTGGCAGGTGGAGGGCTGGAAGGCTGGAACCCAGGCTACGTGGTGAGCAGGGGCAACTCCACGACCACGCGCGAGGTGCGGGCCTGCGCCGGAGCCGCTGATCTAGAGGAAGGACGAGGACGGGCCTAAGAGTCTGCATGCAGCGGCAGCGCGTGCGCCGCGACGTTAGGTCGTAGCTTAGAGCGGAGGTGACTGGGAGTCTGAGACGAGAGGAGAGGAGACGAGCCGACTCAGCGTGCGCACGATGTACGATGTGTGTGGGCCTGTAGCGACGCTGAGCTCAGACGCTCCGCCTGGCTAGCGTGTACGTCAGGTTGTTTTTCTGGGAAGTCTTCGGAATCACAAGTGGACGCCGCGATAGGTCGGACGCAGAAGACGGCAACACAGCACAAGAGCATGCATGGCTCACAGCCCGAGCGGATGTGCGACGACGCACGGCGCGCGATGCACATCGTGCACAAGTGTCCTGGGTTACGCCACAGCGTGGCGTGGCCCCATGGTGGACGAAGCTTTTAAGGCCGAGGGCGATGAATTGAGAAGCCGGCGTTCGCCCGGTCGCTCCGAACCGCGAGCTTCGAAGGGCCTGCGCGAGCTTGTGCGAACGAAGCGCTGCCGGTTACCGGTAGCGCTCAATTGCGGGTTGCACTGTTACATATACTGGCGGGTACGTACGTACCTGCGGGGCGGGAGTTTTGGTCGGTCTCCGTCGTCCGTCGGCTTTGGGAGCGGTTTTGACAAGACAGACGTACGCCGCATACGGCATTTGTTCAACGGTTTTAGACCTGCGCACTCACGGGCTGCGGGATAGGGCGATGTTTTGAATACGAGCAATAGAGACGTCGCGACTTGTGCATCGCGACGTGCGCGCCGTAGCGCTGACGAACACTGGAGAACTGGCGAACCGTCCGCGGCGTTGTCAGCTTCGTTGACATGCCGAAGCAAAAACGACGACGGCGCACCACAATTTTAAAAACGTCGCAATAGAGCTGATTGCAAAAACACGCACGCGTACGTGGACGCGGAAGCAGCGTCAATCTGCGCGTTCAGTCGACGGTAGCCGGCACGGCCGAATTGAGCGTTCAGTGCATGAGTGCGTCAGTCGTGGGTTTCGAAACGGCTGTCGCGGCACATCGATGAATGCGTTTGGACTTGACGGGTAATGTGGACTTAAGGGATTCCGTAGCACGTATGGGACGCGGACGCGCGCGCTGGTTGTGGGCTATGCGGCTGTACTGTACGAGCCCGGAGTCAGCGCCGACGCCCGAGTAGAGCACCTGCATCTGTTGATTTGAAGTCAGGAAGCTGCATAACCGGGATACAAGCATCAAATCGACGGCGCATGCAGAGGTCGTACGTTTCGTCCGCTCGCGGGTTCGCAGCATGCGGCCGGCGGCAGAGTGGGTGCGCGGTTGGGCGCGGCAATGCCAAGGCTTGGCTGGGTGGCTCTGAGAGGTTGGGTTTGGACGAATCTGGGAGCATGACCGCTGTCAAGGAGGGTGTTATTTGGGGCTCCCCGCATGGGCAGGCGCAGGAGCGGACACGGGGCGCTAGCGACGGGTAATGCATTGGCAGAACGGAAGGGTCGGATGATCGGGCGGGGGNAGCCGGAGGGAGTGTGGGGAAGCTTCAAAAATGGCAGGCGAGTTTGAAGCGCGCAGCAGCGTGTCGCCCAGTGTGGTGTGCGTAGTTAGAGCTTAGGTTGGACGATGGACACCCCCGCTACATTGCGGTTTGACAGAACATAGTTTGGTGAATGCGAGAGGAGGTTCTACGGCCGCAACTGAATCGGGGAGTGGCAACGGAGGAAGGGGAGGGAGGAGTCGGAAAGAGGAGGGCAAGGGAGAGAAGCGGCGGCGTCCGATCCGGAGAGACCGTTGTGCGAAGCGAATTGTGCCAGATGGGAGTTGTTGGCAGTGGACCGGGGGCGTTTGGTGTGGCATGGGCCGGGCTGATCGTGGCATTCAGAATGCGCTGTGCGTCAATGGCCACGGCTCCTCCCGGTCTGCGATGCTCACCAGACGTTGGGTCCTGCCCGCCGTCGGGGGCGTGCATGACGAGGAGTTGGACGGGATCGAGGTTGTGTATGGTCATGGGTGGTGGCCAAGGAGGCGTTGCGGGGCAAAGCAATTAAAAGAATGGGGTGGGAGGTGGCAAAAGGGAATTGGCGCCAGGCACGGGGCTCTGGCCGATCTGGGATGGATCTGAGGGAGAGGGGAAGAGGGACTCGGACTGTACGCATCTTGTGCTGGGCTCACTCGTTCTCTGCCTCTGCCTCTGCCTCGAGCACTCTTTCTCTCCACACTCGGCCTCTTCCCGCTCCTCCTTCGCCTGCGTGCGCTTGGGCGGAGTCTCCCTTTCTTGGTTTCCCAAATCTCATCGCTTTCCCTTCGGCGCTTCGGCTGCGTCCACCGTCGACCCCCGCACCGTTCATATATACTCCTCCCCNTCGCTTCCTCCACCATGACCACAGAACCAAATTCGCCGCCCGATTCCACCGACATCCCCCCNATCCGCCCTCCCCCTCCCCAAATCAGCCCATGACGATCCCCCACCCCCCCAAAGAAGAAACGCGTCGACGACAACAGCCCCCTCCCGCCAGACATCGGCCTCAAGCCTGTCCAGCTCCAGCGCAGGCGTGTATGGCGTGCTTGCGAATCCTGCAGGTGAGCTCGTCTGTTCTGCCGTGATCGTCCCCCGCCTCTTATAGCCACCTGCCCCCTTCCCCGGCCCTCCTCCCCGCTCCCCTTCGTCCGTTCTCTTCTCCCTTCTCCGTCCTTGATCTGATCGCATCCCTCGTCCCATCTCTGCTTCCGGCAGGCGCAAGAAGATCAAGTGCGACGGCGTGGAACCCACATGTTCTCAGTGCTCGGCTTCCAAAAGCCAGTGTACATGGCTCCAGACCAAGGATAGGGCCGCATTGAGCAGACAGTAAGCATCGTGGCCCTCTATTGTTCTCCGGCCGATCGCCAACCCACGAGCTCGTTCACCCCTGCAGCTATGTCCAAGAGCTCGAAGCTCGTCTTCTGCACATGGAGAACCTCTTCCAGCAGGTCACTCCC
The DNA here is from genome assembly GCA_029747595.1 of Trametes cubensis. Lineage (NCBI taxonomy): Eukaryota > Fungi > Basidiomycota > Agaricomycetes > Polyporales > Polyporaceae > Trametes > Trametes cubensis. The sequence continues at coordinate 97,379 of JAPEVG010000078.1, forward strand.
ATCCTCGAGCAAGTTAGTCAGGCTACGGGCCTCGACTTGACGGCTATCTCATCCGCCGTGTCAGCAAATCAGCAGTCGCAGCAGCAGCAACCGGCTGCCTCAGCCCAAATGCCCACAAGCGTTGCTCCAGAGGCGCTGCACGCTATGCTGCCTCGCATTCGCGAGGGCACTACTCTCCAAAACGGCGCAGACAGCCGCAGCACGAGCGGCTCGGGCGAACAGGATGAACCCTCCGTGAAAATTGAGGATGACATGTCCGACGCCTTCGGCCAGCTCGCGCTCGACGAGCACGGCCATTTGCACTGGATCGGGAAGTCCTCCACTATGACTCTTATCCAGCGGCTGCGCGACGCCACGACTGCTCCAATTAATCGCGTTTCACCCATGGAGGAGGACCCGACTGCGCCAGGCCCGAGCGTGAACAAGCTCTATTACCCTGCGAGCGTATTCTTCGGCAAAGTGAGAGCGCTTCCTCAGCCCGAGGAAGTCGAGTACCCCGAGCGGGATCTTGCAGATAAGCTCGTAAGTAGAACGATCCCGCCCCTCGCCCGCATTAGCCACGGACGAGCGAGTTTACTGATTTGGTATGCGGTTCCAGGTCGATGCATATTTCGCGCGATTCCACTTCCTAATGCCGGTGCTGGACAAGCCCGAGTTCATGCGTCGATATACGTACCTGATGGACCACAAGACCGATGCTGGGTTCATCCGCAACCATACGGCATTCGTCGCGTCTGTATGCGCCGTCTTCGCCGTGGCGTCACGCTTCGTGGATGACCCGCGCCTGACGAAGTTCGATAATCTCGACGACGCCGGCATGGGCATGGTTTACTATGAACGGTATGTGACCCAACTTCTTGTGGGGTCTTTGCAGTATTTGGATTCACCGCTCATTCTTCTTGACGTCACTTAGTGCGCTTATCTTGCACCATATCAGCTATCCGACAATACAGGTCGAACACGTTCAGTGCTTCCTGTTGATGTCTTCCTTCTTGTGCTCCGTGAACTGTCTGCCGCAAGCCTGGCTGCTGGTCGGACAGGCGGTTCGCGCCGCACAAGACATCGGTCTTCACGTGAGTTACCTGACTCCTACCCTCGAAATCCCGTGCTTACCTGCATGCCGTAAACAGCGCTCCCCTCGACGGCTTCTCATATCCCCGATCGAGAAGGAGACGCGCCGCAAGATCTGGTGGGGCGTATACACGCTCGACCGGATGCTTGCCCTCGCTCTCGGTCGGCCCCTGGCGATCGAAGATACCGACTGCGATGTGGAGATCCCCGTCGAGCTTGACGATGAGCTCTTGCCGCGGTACTTCCAGGGCGAGCACATGCCGCAGGGCAGCATCTCGCTCATGCGTGGCTTCGTGGAGCTCATAGAGCTCTACAAGATCGCGGGGCGTGTCCTGCGCGAGGTCTACGCTCTCGACAAGACCAAGGACCACCTCGAGATCGAGAAGCAGGCAGAGCTCCACCGGTCCGTCGAGACGCTCGATAGGCGGCTCACGAAATGGTGTGAGGACCTGCCGACTGTGTTCAAGTCCCAGCCTACGACCGAGAAGCAGGTGTCCATGGCAGCGGTCCTGTGCAGCCACTACTACTCGATCTTGACCACGCTCCACCGCAACTTCCTCCCGGTCAAGCGCGAGCAGCCCGTCGCGCCGCGCTCGACGGCCAAGGCGGTCTCGACGGCGCGTGCGTGCGTACGGCTTGCGCCGTCGATCAGGAACGTCGTCCCCCCGAGCCACCACTTCGCGTTCTTCATCCAGAACCTGTTTAGTTCAGCGGTGATCATCCTCTTGTACGCGATGCACACGACGGAGCCGATGGCGTCGCAGGCGGCGCTCGACGAGGCGCGGAGCTGCCTCGCGGTGCTCGAGTCGTGGGAGGGCTTCTGGCCCGGCGCACGCAAGTGCAAGGAGCTCCTCGAGGATCTGACAGGCAAGGCAAGCGAGGCGATCAGGACGGGGGCTGCTGTCAATGCAGCCGCCGCTGCTGTCGCGAGCAACGTGCCGCGGGGTTCGAGCTCTCAGGGCCCTATGGCCGGCCCATCGGCCCCATCTCCGTCGTCTTCTGCGGGCATGTACCCTGATGGACGTCCTCAGAACCCGTCTGCAGCGCCCATATCGGTCCCGGTCTCCGAGAGGTTGATCAAGAACAGGCCACGGAGGGATCGCTCGCGTGACGTGCCTCTGTCGCCGCGCAACGCGCACGGCCCTGCACACTATCGCACGGACTGTGAGTGTATTCCCGTTCTGCCCCTCCATTCATTCATTTGCGTGCCTCCCTGCCCCTGCCCGTTGGCAGGACGGGACGGTGCTTCTGGTCTTCCCTCGGGGAGATCAGCCGTTGTTGCCTATTTTGCGACATGTGACGGAAGTGCGAGAACGACAGCGTGCTGACCGCCCACGTCCTTTGTGCCCCCTTCTGCAGCGCTGCGTGCCCGGTCGACGTCCCGGAAGCGGCCACATGACGAGGACCTGTACCAGGACAGCTACGCGGCGATGGGCCTCCCCAGCTCGTACCCCGGCCGCTCGAACCTCAGCGCGAGCGCGCACAGCTCCCCCGTCTCCGTCAACAGCCACCCTTCGCCCCCCGGTCCGTCGCACGCGGCAATCGACAATGGCATGAACACTGCAGGCGAGGGTCCCAGCCCATCGCACATGATGCAACAGCAACAGCAGGGCACCCCCGGGGCGTACACCGCGCTCAATCACCTCCCGCAGTCGCCGACCGTTTCGATCCCTGGGCAGCGATTCGGGACCGAGTACGAGTTTGGACTGGGGAGCCCGTCCGATCGGTGGGCGAGCCCCGCAGTCGACGCGAACGAGCTCAAGTTCTTCCCCTCGGGCTCGGGGTCGCAGCAGGGCGGCATGGGCAACGGGCCCTCGTACGCGCATAACCACGGGCATGGACACGGCCACTCGAACAGCTTCTCGGGCCCGCTCAGTGGGCTCGACCCGTCCTCGCCGTACCTCCCGAACTTTGACGGCTCCGACTTTGGCGGGATGGGCTTTTCGCAGGGCCCGCAGCCGACGGCGACGAGCGGCGGTGGCGGCGGGACGGGCACGACGCCCCCTTCTGCGGGCTTCGCGGCGCCGGGGCTGCCGTTCCGCGGGCTCGACTATATTCGCAATTACGACCCGACGTCTGGCAGCCCGAACGGCGGCGGCGGCAGCGGTAATGGTAATGGTAATGGTGGCGGGAACGGGAATGGTGGGAACGGGAACGGAGCGTCGGGGTCGCCGTACACGCTGGGCGAGCAGGAGCCGTACTGGCAGTCGAACTTTGATGCGGGCGCGTTTGGCATGGACCCGGAGATGGCGTTCACGCTCGGGGGCGACTTTACGCTCGACGGGCACGGCTCGTGGCCCCAGGCCTGAGAAGCCTCTTTCATCATGACGACGACGACGGCATGCTGCAGCGATTTGTGGCAGCACAGTCGGCTTGAATGGACATCCCGACGCGGACGACACCTTACTCCCTCTATCCTCCATCCTTCTTACCCCATCTCTCTCTTGCGCACGTCTCCATGAACCAACCACTGTAGCATGCTCCTCCCCATCTTTCATCTACCATCTACCATCGCCATCTATAACGTCCACTTCTGCCCATCGCTTGGATCCCTGCTGCTGCTGCCCCCTGCTGTGACGCATCATGACTGACCGAATTGACTGGCTCGCTCGAACCTCGACCCTCGAATGACACCGCACGTCTACGTTATTGCTATGCACACTCGATACTCGACTTATTATTTACCGACTGACCTTCCTCCCTCCCTCATACATCCATCCGCCCATACTGCTGTAGCCACCATCCATCCATGGCCACGCATCACCATTCACCTCAAGCACCACCACGCCTACACCTACGTCTACGCCCACGCCCACGCCTATGACTTACCTAACTACGACGCCCGCCCTCGTCATCATCAATCATCTCGCTGCTGTTGAACAAGTGCCCCCCTCCCCACACAACGCTCCGGATGTATCCTTTCTTGTATACATGTATACTTAGCTGTACGAGTAGCCGCTGACCTCGACGCCGCCGCCGCCATACTTACTTACTGTATTCCTGATCCTGATTCAGATTCAGACATTCCCTTAATGACCCACACTCAAGTACTCACCCCTCGCCTGACCTCAAGCGTCATCCGTATTAGGCTCCCCCTCCCCCCNGTCGTGAACCATGATGTCGATTTGGCAGAACTCAGAGACTGCTAGAGGACACGCTTGTGTTTGTACTGTCAGTCTGTCACGTCGTGGTACCGAATCGGACATGTACGATCTGTACGTGTACTACACACAGCTGCGCTAGTAGCCTTGCAAATATCTCTACTTATAGCCTTGCAAATATCTCTACTTATAGCCTTACGTACGTATTCAGCTATCTACCGTTATGTATACGCTCCGTTTACAACAGTCCAGAATATATGATTTCATTTCCACTCTGCTCGTCTTGCGTTGGCGATGTCGCGGCTGCCCCTATATATGGCCGGGCGCTCAGACAGCTTTGTGAGGCGCCGCCACCAAGGCTTGATTCCGGCCCCCAAAATAATGATATGATAGTCGAACGAGCTGGAGGTGGACGGCACGATGCTCAGGTGGAGGTGCATCTGACCGCGGTGGAAGGGGACCTCCGCGCCTGGGCCGCGCCGCCGCGAACCTGGCTGCCTAATGGGGTGTGGGACGCGCGAGCCGATCGCGCGTCACCGGCTTCTGGGTATAGCCGGTCGCGCATTCAAGTCGTCGAGTGCGGGGTCGCTCAGGCTGCACGTCCTGTTTGTCCCAAGCCTCTCGCTGCTTTTACTCCTTGCTCACAGCTCAGGGATCTGTGCTGTGTGTGACCTAGCTTTCCGTCGGTCCCTGTGAGCATCTTGCATACGTAACGAGCATGGCAACACACCCAATCGTCGAGTACACCTCTCCGTCTTCATGGGCGCTGGTACGTGCCGCCTGAGCTTGACGAGCAACGTGGGTTTCTGTGGATAGGGCGCTGAGACAGGCTGTCATAGATCGAGGACAAGTTCTCGCCGTATGCGAAAGAGACCCTCGCGAAGCTCATCAAATTCATGGAGGTGCGCTCTTGTTAGACTGGGCATGTATGGCAAACCGCGATGCTGAATTCGACGGGTGTTCATAGGAGGATGTCTACCCCGCAGTGAGAATTGCGCATGCGCAGCTCCCGACGGACCCGGAGGCGCGGTGGAAGACCGTCATTCCTGTCTTGGTCGATCTCAAGGCGAAGGCTAAGCAGCTCGGCCTGTGGAACCTCTTCTTGAGCAAGGCGCACTACCCGCAGTGGGGTGTGCCCCTCTCTAACCTCGAGGTATCACTATCTAGTTTATACATGCAATCTGGACGCGACCTGATGGTTACGTTAGTATGCGGTCATGGCTGAGGTCCTTGGCCGCGGTGGCCAGCTTGCATCGGAGGCCGTCAACTGCTCAGCACCGGACACTGGCAACATGGGTGTGTATAGACACATTCAATACCGAGGTTGCCGGGCTGATGCGATGGGTTGCAGAGGTGCTCGCTCGCTACGGCTCTCCTGAGCAGCAGAAGAAGTGGCTCGTTCCCTTGTTGAACGGCGAGACGCGCTCTGCGTTCTCCATGACCGAGCGGTTTGGTGAGATTCGGGTGCCCTTGATGATATTGAGATGCACTAACGCAGACGGCTGCAGTGGCTTCTTCGGACGCCACGAACATCAGGACGTCCATCCGTCAAGAGGGCAACGAGCTTGTCATCAATGGACACAAGTGGTCGGTATTCCTCCTGCGCGTTGAAGTCGTCCCTCGCTAACAGCCATTGTAGGTACATCAGCGGGGCTGGTGACCCGCGTTGCGCCTTGCACCTCGTCCTTGGAAAGAGCGACCCTGACAACTCGGACAAGTACCGGCAGCAGAGCATCGTCATCGTCCCGGCGAACCACCCCGGTGTGAAGGTCATTCGCCCCATGAAGGTGTTTGGGTATGATGATGCGCCCGAGGGCCATTGTGAGATCATCTACGAGGACGTCCGGGTGCCGCTGGAGAACTTGGTATATGGCTGGGGCAAGGGCTTTGAGGTTAGAGGCATATAGTCATTGCTGGCGCATCGTTCTCACCACCACGCAGATCATCCAAGGCCGTCTCGGGTACGCTTCTTTTCCATGATGGCTTGTACGACTGCTCACATAGAAACAACAGACCCGGCCGCATTCACCACTGCATGCGCTCTATCGGTGCTGCCCAGTATGCATTGGACCTGCTGTTGCAGCGTGTGACAGATCCTGCAAAGAAGACCTTCGGGAAGTATCTCTACGAACATGGTATGTCTTCGCATTCGCAGGGTAGAAGTTGTTAGTAATACTTACGAATTATGGCAGGCACCGTCGTTGCGGACATCGCCAAGTCTCGTGCAGAGATTGAATCTGCCCGCTTGCTCGTGCTCAGCGCCGCCTTGCAGGTGAAGACATCCATTTGATGTTTACAAAGGAGGACATGCTCATAACCATATCAAATAGATCGACAAGGCGAAGGCAAAGGGCGCTCTCAAGGAGATTGGTATTGCCAAGGTTCGGAAGTCGACCTCCTTCAATCCTGTCAGTATCGCTAAACTCGTCTAGTTTGTGGTGCCTTCAATGGCATGCCAAGTCATCGACCGCGCTATTCAATCCTTCGGCGCCGAGGGCGTCAGCCAGGATACCCCTCTCGCTGCTCTCTACGCCGGTCTGCGGACTCTCAGAATCGCGGATGTATGTCCTGCTCGTTATATGCTATGTTCCTATGACGCTGATCATAGTTTTCTCCTCTAGGGTCCCGACGCTGTAAGCAATCGATGCCATTGACCACATATGGGCTGTACTGACATTGCTGCTTTAGGTGCACATTCAGCAGATTGGCCAGAGGGAGCTTAAGCGTGCTCCTGCTCTCGCGCAGCGCCAGGCCGAGATCAAGAAGAGGGAGAAGGCGCTGGCCCAAAAGCACGGTGTCAAGGCGCACTTGTAAAACAATTTGCTGAGATAACTCGCCGCTCGAGCTTATCCAAATCGTGCACAATTGGCTGAGCTGTTGATCTCGAATCGTCGTTGTTGCAAATGGGGTCGTATCTATTTCGGAGGATTTCCTGTACAGTACTATCGCTGAATGAGTAGCCGTTGTTCATGTTCATCAGTAGTCTGACAACAAACAATCTCGCCGCCTGCATGATTCACAGTTTGTAGACATACGGAGACGTACGGACAAGCTGAAGTTGACGCGGTTCAGAATCATTCGCAGAGTTGGCCCTTACTGATTGACGCGGGCGCTCCAATTGAAGAGACACCACGGCTTTCCACGTGATCGTAGATTCTTGCTCTCTGCCACCATGTCGTCTTCGAGTCTGGCTACCAAGGCTCTGCGTCGGTCCCTCCGACGGGCAACACCATCACATGCTCGTCATCGCTCGACAGATGCCTCCTCCTCATCCGCGACCGCCGCATCCTCGTCCCAGTCGAAGCTCGACGTCAAGCCGCAGTCCACGCTGCCCGACGACAAAATGCGCGTCCTCGTGAACCTCTACCACCAGTCCGGGTCGTTCATCACGAAGGAGAACCTATCGGATAGAATTGACCAGGCGTTTGCGAAAGCGAAGCACATCACCGTCCTCGGGCCCGAGTCGACGCTGCGGAGCCTCCAGGTCCAGGTCGAGCAGCGCCGCGCGAACCCCAAGTTCGGCACGAGCAACCAGGCGACGCCGTATCGCGAGGGCGAGCTCTGGAGCGACTTGCGCCCGATACGCGAGCGCGCGGTGCTGACGACGCTCTTTGGCATGGTGGGCCGCCGCCTGCCTGGTTACGACGTGCTCAAGGAAGAGGAGGAGCGTATCAAGCGCAAGCTCAAGGAGGCGGAGGAGGCGCAGAGGGATTCATAGAGGGGTGTGTAACCGCTGGATATCTCTCTTATGGACCGCCATTTCTGAGCATTTGCGTTGTAGAGCTGCCATATCATACATCCGCTGTTATAATGTTCCATTTTCTCCGCTATATCCACACTACTATTGCAAACCCAGTGCTTTCGGCAGCGTCGTTTCTGCAGGGCCGAGGAACAAGAAATCGGCATCCTGGTCACCCTCGCTACGATTCAGGTTGAACACAGCAGTCTTCCCTCCATTCTCACGAACCGCATACGCATATCCGGCAGCAGGGTATACCTATGCGCAGGAAGTCAGTCAATGTGCATCCTCCATGTTGTCAATCAGAGGACGTACGGTAGAAGAAGTTCCAACAACGATACACAGGTCGGCTTGGTCCACTAGGTCGTCAATGCGGTCCAGATACCACGGCATTTCTTCAAACCAAACGACGCCTGGCCGCGCGAGCGAACCGCATTTCGAGCATCGTGGCAAGTCGGCTTCGTCAATGTGCGGTTCTGGCTCGTCCTTCGTAAATACGTTCTCCGTTCCCGCCAGTGCAGGACATATTGGAGAGTTGGTGTTGTGTTCCCTGTACCGACACGCCTCACTGGTGCATACGACGTCGAAAAGACGGCCGTGCATCTCGAGCAGGGAGTCCTGCACAGCTGGTGAATTTACTTCGCCCGCAAGTTCCGGGTGCGTGGCGGCAATTTGCTCGAGGGCTCGTCGACTCAGGCCATCGACGTTCTGCGTGATAAGAGTGAACTCCGAGTTCGGGGCCATTCTATGTCGCAGTGAGGGGACGGAGAACATCGCAAGCGCGAGATGGCCTGGATTGGGCTGTGCAGCGAGAGCTCTAGGATGGCCACAGGATCAGTTGGAATCTGGACGCTGCAAAGATCGGGTTTGCGTACTTCTCACGCCGGTAGTGGTAGAATTGCCACACGCGGGAAGGGTTTGCTTGGAAGGCCTGCGGGGTAGCGAGGCCCATGGCATCGTATTTCCGCCATAGTCCGCCTGCACCTCGGAATGTGGGGATGCCTGTAGCATAGGAGAATACTTGTGAGCGTTTAGTTCCAACACTGACCGATAGTCATCTCACCGGATGCTGCAGACAAGCCGGCACCGGCGACTGCGATAATGTGTTTCGAGGCTTTGAGGGTCGCAGTAAATGAGGGCATGTCAGATGACGGAACGTGTTCAGAGTATGACTCCCGAGATGACATCCAAGTCGAACTTGCTTGAGGTGTGCTTATAGAGGTTCTCGAGTCTGTCACAGAACGAGTCAAGTCGACTGTGTAGCCCAGTAGGGGTGCTCAATTCTTCTGGGTCGGTCGGTCGGTCGTTCGCAAGGACGCTTTGATGGCGAGAGGCGGCTTTAGCGAGCTCTCGCTGTGCAACGACAATGATGCAACCCTACGTTAACCCTAGATATTGTTCAGGCCCCGAAAGGAGGGCAAACACTTACGTGCGTTTGCGGAGTTTGCACATGCTTACTGGACCGTTGGCGAGCTTTGGTGAGTCAATCGCTTCGGGAAGGTATTAACCGAGAAATTCAGCCTGGCGCTTGCACAGAAAGCTCGTCGCTTCATGCAGACCTCGCCATCAAGACAGCCTTGCGAACGACCGACCGACCGACCCACAAGAATTGAGCACCCCTAGTGCCTACGTTTGCGGGGCCGGTGTGATCGAGCCGCCGCCCCGTAGCACGTGTCTCTCCAGATCTCAGATCTACTTGCAGCTTTTTCAGCCATCCTCAAGCACTCCACCACTACATCCGTCCTGCCCCGCCGTCTTTCTTGCCCACCTTCATCCTTCCCTCGTCACCACTCACCACCTACCAAAACACACCACACGTCATGGGCAAGTCTCTCCGCTCCAAAGTCAAGCGTCAGTTCCGCGCCAAGAAGCGCACAGAGGGGGTATACGCCGCGACCGAGGCCGCGCGCCTGCACAGGCTGCACATGAAGCTCAAGTCGCTCACGACGACCGAGCCAGAAGAGGGGGATGAAGGAGTCGTAGAAGAGGGAGAGGAGGGTGCGCAGATGGAGACGGACGGCGGTGCCGCGCCTGCAGGTTGGTCTCCGTCTCCGTTCTGGTTTGCGAGCCTTGGACTTGTCGACCCGCACGATATCACTGCCGATAGTATGGCAGGCATGATGCGCCTGGCCACTCCCGGGGACATTGGTTGCCCCTCTGGCTCCTCCAGACAACGCAGGCGCAATGCTACAGGCAAGAACCGTATCGGCAGAAACGTTGGCCGCCCAAAGGCTGCCGCAGCGATCGTTGCGGCTGCAGATGCGAGCGACGCGTGCGGGCTCGACCATCTCTTCCCGGGCCTCCCTTTGGGTATTGGTGCTGGAACAGAGGATTGACGCACTTTGTTTTGTCTGTTGCAGATGGCCAGCCGTCATCCGCAGAGAACGCAGATGGAGCAGGTTCGCACTCTTTCTTGCCACGCATTTGCAGACCGCTTACTCACCTCGACTCTCGATCTCTCCTCATCCCATTTTATAACCCCTCGTCTACGTTCCTGCCCTCAACACGAACATCTCCTTGCACTACCTGTTCATATCCACCCGTCCCCGGTCTTTATCCGATTCACTCACGATCGCCCGAATCACGAAACTGCCGCAATACCTCATACTGCAACATCTCACCGTCCCTGCCCACACCCCACCTCTGACTTTCTCACCCCCTTCGATGCCCGGCACACCGACGACCCCACAGACGCGATGGACCTCGACACAACCGCCGCCAGCTCCTCAAAGCGGATATCGACGCACGGCCCGCGCAACTCGCGCCGCGAAGAATGGCGCCGCTCAAAGGGCCTCCCCGCGCGACCGAAACCAAAGGGCATGAACCGCCAGGGCCTCGTCGCCGCGCGCCGCAAGTCGGGCAGGTCGCATCGCCGGCGGTGAGGCTTTGGGGTGCCGTCGCTGGTGGGAGGGAGAGAGGGGGGGAAGGAGATGGTTTGTACGGCTATTTTGTGCGGGTTGGTCGGTGGGAGAGGGGGGTTATGGTCCGTGGATGCCATAGGGCGTCGTGCATATCTCATCTGCTGTTCTTTTCTTCCTTTGTATCGTGCAATCCCAGTTTCGGTCTGTGCCAGCGTCATCTCATCATTGCGTTCGAATTGATCAGCTTCTCTATACTCTCGGTCAGCTCTAACTCTATCATCTCCGTGTGCTGCTGCATTCATCATTCATTATGCGTGCCCAATCGGCCAATCGACAGCTTGAACCTGCGCCCACAACGCGTGTGGCTGTGTGATACCGATCCTAGGTAGAACCACCCCTGCACTATATGCCTGATCAAACAAAATTCCAGATGCAAATATTCTTCTAAACGAGCGACAATTGTATTCGGACGTGATTGGCCCTGCCGTGCGACGAAAGACCCCAGGTCGACCGACGCGCGTGCACGCCCGTGTGTACGTACTGTACTATACGATATGTACATTTTCTCTCCTCCAGAACTCAACGCACTATCAGACTTGGCAATAGCGCCAGTGCAGGTAGGTGTAGCTATAGGTAGGTAGGCAGGAATGCAGGAAGACCGTGGACGGGGGTTGTAGTAGAATCAGAGCGCAGACTCGGAGCGGCGGGAGACATGTTGGAACTGACGAGACCCGGGTGGCAAAAAAAGAGATAATACAGTAGTGAAGCAGTCGCAAGGCGGCGGCGCACCGAACGGTAGGGCGAGCGAGAGAGGGTCGGCAAATCCGGATGGTAGTAGGGTCGACGTAAAGACGGATAACTGGGAGCGGACTGGCCTTGCATAACATGGCGAGCGGACACAGCAGAGTGCGGTAGGTCGAGAGAGAGAGAGGGAGCGGAAGGAATTACCGACGAAGGCAGGCCAATTCGAGCGCGAGAGGGTAGGCGGCGTGCATCGGAGGGGTATTACTATCGTAACCGGATATCAGAGCCGTCGACAAGGAAGTGGGCGGGTCGGGGGACGTATGCATAGCGTGACGGGGCGTGTTCTTCTCGTGGCGCATGCTACCGATACAGCAATGAGAGCTTCATACGGCGTTGTACGCGGCATCCCTGTCGGGCTCGGACCTCTCGTCGGGGGTCAGTTCGCCCGGCTTGTCGTGCTGTGTATACCCTGAACCAGGGCTCGGGCTATGTGACAACACAACGTGGATCCGTTAGTAACTCATCGCGTGTTCCCCAGTCCCCGCTACGCCGGGGATCTGACAGGCAGAGGGCGGACGCACTCGAAGTCCTCCATGACGATATGGTCTGTGGTGACATGCACCTCGGGACGGGGTGGGAAGCGGTTGTGCTTGATTGTTTGCAGGCGAAGTGCACCTGACGTGGCTGGGATTCCCCGCGGCGGCGTGAGCTGCGTCGCGCTGTGCACGTACACGTCGTCATCTTCGCCGACCTCAGATAGGCGCGTGACTGTGCGGCACGCTGCCATCGTACTAGTTATCAAGACTGTCAGTAAGGATAGGCATGTATGCTCTGGGTAGAAACATACGTGAGCACGGCGGCCGGAACCTAGAAAGCAAGTTACGGTAAGTCACCCTACACAAATCAGAACGATCAGTGTACTTACAGTGGCAATGCTATTGGATGTGCAAAAAACNTGCAGTGAGTATATCGTAGTCCTCTGGATAGCATTTCGACTTACACGTTCATCACGGCTAATCAAGATGACAGGTTTGTTAATAGGGTCAAAAGCACAAGACACAGAGCACACATACGGTTCAGGTTGAGGATACTCAGGATCTAGAAGACGAGACAAATTGTGCGGATCAGCATCGGACAATCGGTATTCATAGAACGCAAGACTTACCGCAGGCAGAGCGTTGCACGTGAACGCGACCATGTAAAAGATGAGACCGTCCTCGAAAAGCATCTGCCAGAAAGTCGCGCCATAGTCTCTCTGCATCAGGCCCAGCACATGCACGATCGTCAACACCAAGTTGAACACCATCGCTACAACCCGACCAAAAATATCAGCATCCTCTACACAAGCCCGCCGCTCTCATCGGAACTGAATGTCACGCACTCGCCCAGAACGTGATGCTCAGGAACAAGCGACGCACGCTCGTCACTACGCAGGCCGTGCTCGCCGCATCGTACTCAGCGCTGATGATGAACATGCCGCGCCAGAGGAGTGCCCAGAGCGCAAGGCAGAGGAAACCGAGCGGAATCGTGACCGTGAGCTTGCGTTCCCACACCGCGATGCTGTTGCGTGGGCGGCGCGAATACACCCGTGATGCATGGCGGGCCCGGTAAGCGTTCGCGTATCGGGAGTAGGTAATCGGTTGTGGGTGCCAGGTGATCGGAGGTGAAACACCGGATGCGATGTGAAGGGAAACAAGGGTCGAGTGAGGAGAGGGAAGCGACGTCGAGGCGGATCAGTGGACGGGTCGGTAGGCTTGCATGATTAATGCAGGCGACTTACGTCCTGAAGAGCAACGTCGTCGACGCGCATAGGATGGACATGTTTCCCGACCACTGCATTTGCGGCGTATGAGCGGCGTATAACGAATCATGGGAGGCGAGCGTGACATACGGAGATGAACGTGTAAAGGGCTTGACAGTTAATCTGTAGGAGGTGAGTTTCCACGGAGGAGTTAGAGCGCGGGGCGATGCACCTGCTTCATGACGGTGAACGAGGCCATCCTGTACGATAGTCAGCACTGCGAAGTCATCGCAGAAATGTTAAATGGACGTACAGTGCCGCGAGTGAGCAGATGAGGCAATAGCGGCAAATGAATAGGAAGACTGCGGCACGCTCAGTCAAGTAACGCGAGACTGCGCGCGCACAGAAACGTACCCTGGTAGAAGATCCGGGTCAGGATGTCATGACAGGGTGGCTCTTCACATTTGTGCGACTCACCCAGTGCCATCTGAGCTTGCGGCGACGCTGGAGGACAGCCCATTCGAAGTCCGAGGTCTGGAAAACCTCCCACACGTAGAGGCCAAAGAAGGCGAATACCAGGTTGACATAGACACCTGGTCGATATGCGTGAGCTGCATGTTCCGTGACGAAGGGTATGAAACGTGAAGACAGACCTTCGTCCTTGGTGACTTGCTCCTGCGAGGTCCAGTCAACCATGTTTGGAGCACAGAAGGAAGACCCCAGGAAGCGAGAGGGAGGAGGCGAGCCGGGGACGCGAGGGAGGGAGACGGAGGGGAGAAAAGAGAGGGAGGACGGGCGTCGTGCGAGAGGCGCGGTGAATATATTGGGAGTATATAGGCGAGGAGAGGCAAGGCACGTGTGGGGAGAATAAGGCAAGGCGTGGTGCAGCCTCTGCTTGGGCGGGCTCTGTGAGGCTTCTCGAGCGCGCGCGCAGTCAGCATGGGCTACAGTGCGGGTCTCCTTGTTCCTCAATCGTCATATTTCTCCTCGCGCCTCGACGCGTCCTTTTCCCTGGCAACGCGTCCCCTCTGGCTACCTCGCCTCCTCCTCCACGACCCCCCGCGCTCGCACGTGTAGACAGCGGGAGAGAGGTGCGGCGAGCATGCATGTGTGTTGCAGCCGAGCGAGGCGTGGAGAGCGCTACGTGGGATCGGAGGCAGAGAATGCCAATCACGGATCAACTCACTCACACTCTATCGCCAGATTCAGCAACTCTTGCCATACTCGGCAAGTATCGTGCTTCACGTCCCTCTCCCTTCCTCCTCTGTCCACCGCTCTCAGCGTCCCTGGCTCTAGCCCTCCGTCTCAAAAGCTTCCTGGCCAATCGCCCTCTTTGCAGTTTCTTCGCTCTGCTTTGGGCGGGTGTGTGACTATGCCACGAGCAGCGGCGTCTGCTGAGTTCGGCTGCGGTCGACGGCGGCGGGAGTGGGCGCCCTAGGCCTGTCACCTCCGGCCTATCACTCGCCGCCAGAGCTTGTCGCCCGTACCCGTTCACGTAAACACATCCAAAACGCCCTCGCCAGGCGACCCTCGCCTCCTTCCCTCGCAGCAACTCTCTTCCTTTTAGCCAAGCCACGCACCTTTCGATGCTCGCCACGTCGCGAGGAGAAGATCGCTGGCGAACCTCTGTCCCTTCATTATCGGCGTTTGCCAACCCGGCGGCGGCGCTATGACGAACAGCGTCCGAGCCCTCAGCCCGGTCGGCGTCGATTTCCAGCCGAGAATGCTGGCCGCGGCGTTTGGCTGTCAGTCGCGCGCCCGAATCAAACGCCGCGGCCACGTCCTGTAGAACTTCGCTCGGAACCTCTCGTCGACATATAGCTAGAAGCTGAACTGACCGCAGCACCGTGCTCGACGTAACTTTCTGAGCCAGAGCTTGTATGACGCGTCTCTTCCCTTGGAATTCCTCGAGATGTCGTCTGGTTCAGGGGATTCCTCCTGAGCTTACTGGAGATTCCCATGTACACCGAAGGCGCGAACTTCTATCTTCTTCGGCTGCACCTGCAACGATAGGCTTCCTAAACGCATCTTGCCCAAACGCACTGGCACGAACTGCCATCCACCTCTCCGGAATCAAGCACGCAACCACACCCGGTCGTCGAGAACACATGAACGCACCTTGTGGTTTGTTCGCCGGGTTCTATCAGACCAGCGG
Source organism: Trametes cubensis (assembly GCA_029747595.1). Classification (NCBI taxonomy): domain Eukaryota; kingdom Fungi; phylum Basidiomycota; class Agaricomycetes; order Polyporales; family Polyporaceae; genus Trametes; species Trametes cubensis. Next base: position 112,791 of record JAPEVG010000078.1, read on the forward strand.
TGATTGATAGCTTGAACGGACCCTAGTACGCCTCACCCTGCAGATGCCAGCCAGACCCTGCATGTCACGCCACACATACAGACGCAGAGACAACATGTCCATTTTTACCGTCTCCGAACTCACGCGGAACATGGCCAGAGCGCGTCCTAGTAGCCAGGCGGCAACGCTAAAAGTATTACAACAGCTAATACTCGTCCATCGGAACGTCGGCGTCCCAACACGATGATAGCCAACTAAGCTAGAACACCGCACCGCCGACCTTCTTACCCCCTCCTGCCGCCGCTCGAACGCGCAACCACACGTCGGAGTCAGAACTAGGAAACCGAGAGCCTGAGTGGAAACGGGAACTAGCTGCTGCTGCACCAGACCGTAACCTGCCCGTCCGCACCCGCGCTGACGAGCCACGGCTGGCGGGGCACCCAGCGCACGCTGAACACGCCGAGGCCGTCGCGCACCGCGTGCCCGCGCAGGATCTTGAGCGGGACGATGAGCGGGTTCG
>JAPEVG010000780.1:0-10307 GCA_029747595.1 Trametes cubensis
GCAGACGTCGCAGTGCCAGTAACGCTCGGAGACCAATGGCTCACTGTCGCGGAAGGAGCGCTGCCCGCGGAGATCGTCGAGGGAAACGTCAAATTGGCCGTGGACGTCGACGGGCTCGCTGGATTGTTGATGGAGAAGACCGCGCTTTGATTGCGGACGTCGCCAAGGACTGCGCAGCGTTGCGCTCACCTGTCAGCGCACAGCGCCCGAAGCGCCACAGACAGAAGATTCACGTACGCAGTATGTAGTAGTAGTGCCCGCTCGGCACGGTGTCGGGGACGACAACGTTGACGACTTCGTCCGAGATGAGGAAGCCGTTGGCGAGCGGTTGGCCTATAGACGAGGCCGATGCGCGTTAGTTCGATGCATCTGTACGAGGGGTGAACGGATTTGTTCTACTTACCGTAGTACTCGTGTCCAACGCCAGGATCTTCATCTAATGGATCGTAATAACCTAGAACGACTTCGCCATGCTTGTTGGGAGGTATATCCAATCCTCCGTTGTCCCTGTATGTGGATCGTCTTTAAATGGCTCCTGGGAAACTGCAAGGAATTGGATGACCTACCAACGAACCGACTGGACACTGCCTGTCGTCCACACACTGGAAGCATTTGGACTAAGTATGGGCGGCGCGAACAGAGGCTGCGCAAGGCAACCTCTGGACGCTACTACCGCCAGTAGAAACGCAGCCAGATATCGTGGTCGAAGCATGGGAGGCAGCATGAGAGACATGAGAGACAAGAGCAGCTGCCAGGACCAGCAAGATGTTCGTAAGTTGTCCAGGGCCCGTCGTCTATGTAGGCGGTGACTGATGCAGTCGGGCACTAAGATAGTGCGGACGAATTACATAGGCAGGCGCGACCGTGATGGCATCGCTTATCCGGCGCTATCACATCCGCGCACTCCGGAGTTCTCAGTTGAGGGTCGCTGACGGCTGTATGTGCTTCTTACATGCTCAGTATGCAACAGGGCGTGTAGCATTGTCAGGCGATTGGTGTCGTAAAATTGATGCTCATATTTACACCCGGCTGCGTAAGAGGTCATCGTGGTTGACTACATTCAAGCTACAATGGCGCAGCGTTCAGAGTCCATAAGTAAGTCCATTCCTGCAAGACGTATCACAGTACTTGAGCCTACCTAGAGCAAAACCACCGACACAAGGGCAGACAGTCCCGCGGATATCAACAGTGAGCCGCTGTTGAGCGCGCTCAACCTGTCCAAAGCACTGTTGTCGCTCCCATTCGAGCCAGGCTCCCCCGTGGCCGCTCCTTGCGCACTAGTTACCGTGACAGAATTGGTCGAGGATATCTTCGAGGATGTCTTCGAGGCGGATGAAGATGTCGAGTTTGATGGTGGAATCGTCGCAACAATGCTCGTGTGCGTTAATGTAGCAGACGGAACATTCCCGGCCGTCTGGAGCGTAGCCGAGTAGCTCATACTACCGCTCGTTGGGATGGGGTTTTGCACGTCTTCAATTTCGAATATAGGGCTGATGTTGTTCTCATCGCCGAGCACTGCGAAGATCGGTTCTCAGCCCAGCTGCGAAGTCTGGAGTGCTTGTGAAGGGTGACTTACGTGCAACAACGTAACGGAGCGTTGTGGGCAGATTCAACGGACAGCGAACATTGACTACGCCATCTGCCAAGGTAACGTTTTCTGCAAGGGGCTGGTCTGTGACGATTGACTGATGGTTAGCCTCGTCGTTGTGTCCAAGAGCAAGAGCGCACCTTTCCAAAGCATTATGCTCCCGTCAGTATGAGCATAGCCCAACAACACTGTTCCTTGCACGCCATCCAGGTCGAGACCGTCCGTGATCCTGGCGTTGCACACTAACGTTAGCCATGCTACCCAAGAGTTATCACATACGTCCATCCAAGCACGCACCATTCGACAGTCTCTACAGAGCCCAGCGTCCATATTGCCATCCCGTTGGGTTCCGTGATCATTGGAGATATTGCACGGGGTACATGGGCCCCGAGAGCGCTGCTCAAAGTCAAGAGGTAGAGAACAGCAAGACTGAAGAAACTGGAAGCCGCCGTCATCGTTAATCCAACCAGTGAAGGGAGTCACGTCTCGTCGAGGGCGAGCTGCAATGCGAGGACGTAGTCTCCTCACGGTTATTGTACGGCCTTTGAGGGACTACATATTTCAAAGATGAGACCGGCGATCGCTGGATCACATAGCAATATAGCCGTGATTCCCTATGCTTTCCGCGTGTCTTGCAGTGCAATGCCTTGTCTTGCCATTGGCGATGGCTGCCGTAAGGACTAAGGCGACGCAAAAGAAAAAAGTACATGAGAAGGTGGATGGCATGCGATGAGCGCTGTTCAAGTTGGATTCCGAACGGATGGAAGTGACGGCCGGTCGATATCGCGTGAGGTCATACTAGCCTACCATTCGTCACAACGCGATTATGCACAGCCCACGGTACAGAACGAAGTCTCGAAGTCGCAGCGGATGTGAAGCGTAGAAGGACTCCTGGCCGCTATCCAAGCCGCCCGGGAGGACACGAGTCGCGTATAGTCACGAGCACGTGGACCCCCGAGGTCACACATGACGATCACTGGACGATCACGTCGACTGCCAGTCAACTCGACGGTCAACTCGGCATGCAGCATAACTCTTCGAGGCGGCTCAACTACATCTGGCTGGCTCGTTTATGACGTCTTCACTGCGAGCTATTCTTGGTCTACTGTCTCCCTTGGATGCTTTGGTCTGGCTTGCCTTCATCGTCTCGGTCTCCTCTCCGCCCCAGAGGTGCTCCTCTCCACTTCTTGTTCCATGCGGCAGACTACGACGGCCTTCCCTGCGGCTTACTAGATCTGGTAGCATTGTCATTCCCCTGGCTAGTCTTCTCTTCGTCTGAATCTCTCCTTTCTTCTTCCTGGATCCTTGACTATTGCGCAAAACCCGAAAACATAAGAAACCAACAGAAACCCTACAAAACATCAGCCGTCCTCTTCTCTTCTTGCCGTAGTGTATACCCCAGTGTCCATATAGCCACTTAATATGTACGATAGTAACGAGTGGCCTCTGCCGGGAGGGCTATGGTATGTCGTCTTCACTCTTTCCCAATCGGCAGGCTTCTGCCTTCCTCTGTCTTGTGCGCAGCAGTCCTTCCGACTCCATGTCCGACTGTAGCAGCATTCTCCCGTTTCCCATCTCTCCTCACCTCATTGTCACTGGTTGCGATCCTCAAGTGCTGCTCTACGCGCCATCGGGCCCCTGGCAAATTCACATTCACCCTCTACAACGTCGACAGTCCGCCGTCTGTTAAGATGCTGCTGCTCAGTCTCCCCGGCGCGACATCGCTCGGCAAATTCCTCGACTCCTTCGTACCTCCTCCTCTACATCAGCGCACGACACTCTCTGGCTGCCTTGCCGTACTGGATCCGCGTCTAGTCAGTCCGAGCGTGTTCGCTCGTTGCTCCGCATCCCCCCCCCCCTCGTCAGCTCAAGCCCGACATCTCGGTCGTCTTCGTCTGGTCGGAGGCGCTTACAGTCGATGATGTTCGGCATTCCCTACCCTTCTGAGCACAAGCGGGTCTGGCGACCGCTGACTGAACCGCGACTTGTGTTGTCCAAGGTAGAGCTGGAGCCTCCGTTCCCGCGTTGCCAGATCACTATTTTTGAACCTGAACGAAATTGTGTGCTTCCGGTCTTAAAGGCGCAACGGCGTGCGCAGATTCCGAGAGGATGGGTGGGGGTTGACGGGTTCCCCAAACATTGAATGATATTTTCGTCGATCTTATCCACGGCAGTAGCCAGGCCAGGATGCTGATGCGCGCGTACGGACTAAGAGGGCTGAACATGAGGATCTCAGCCTGAGGCTCGGAAGAGAAGGCAGTCCAGTGTGTCGCGCTCGTGCATCATATGCATGATAACGATATGATTTAGAGCAATGCATACGCTTTCGTGAACTTGTATGACCGACGTCCACTATGAGACATTAGCATCTCGCCATCGGAGACCGGATCTTCTTGTCACGAAAGGCTGACCGATACTTGCACTCCAATAGTACATTCGCAGAGCAGAATATTCAGATGGCACACGCGCAAAACTCTGGTAAACGATGTTGTATTGATGATAGCATCACACGGCCTACTACCTCGACGACAAAACGCTCAAGAACGTCAACACGACTCTGAGGAAAGCATGTCTGCCATCCTCCCTCCATCCCACGACGGACCGGGGCGGAGATCAAGTCGGTAGGAACTGACGCGTGCATAGAGCGTCGAGAGACCATGTGTCGGCAGCCTCTGTTTCACCAGACGGTGGGGCAAGCCGAATACAGCATGCTGAGGAACTTATCCTTGCAACAGCGACCTACAGAAGGAAATCGGATGAGTTCACCGTGGGAGGAGAGGGAGTGAGGAGGACTTACGGATAGCACAATAGCACGTATTGTTTGGTGATCAACAAGACTGGCAGAGATAAGCTCGAAAGCCAGAGAGCAGGCCGCAAGTTCAGCATCAAGAAGCAGCTCAAGAAGCGCAGAGCGAGAGCACAAGGGCAAGGTTAGAAAGCTCATAGAAAGCAATTGACGTCGACCGTCCGTCTCAGTGAAGGACCAGCACCGAACGAGGTCGAGCGGAAAGCCAGCAAAGGAGCAGCGGCTTCTAAATCGTCCAACAGGGCTAAAGACGTCGAATGGTCACAGGCACGTCTGGGTAGGGCGGCGCTATGAGTACATAGGTTCTGTGGGGAAGGACTCCGACTACTCACCTATGGTTGCCGCTGAATCACTGCGGCTCCTCATGACGAATGATCGTCGTCCGAAGAACCGCACTTGGGAGGGAAGAGCGTGCGCCGTGTGCGATGACAGAACAAGGCGCGCCAAAGCATCAGAGTCGATCGAGGATCCCCACATTGTACACGTGAAGTTCCACACGGACCTGCGAGAGGGCAGTCAGTGCGCTGATCTGGATACCGATGGCATCGAAACATACCAGATGCGAATGAACATGAGACGTAGAGCGTAGACATGTCGGTAGGAATGTGGATACAGCGTGGGATTAGGATAGAGAGGATGTCGGTAGGTGTGCTGGTAAGAATGTTGATGAGATGTCGACAGGAGTAGAGATTGAGGTGTTTGTAGGATGGCGATAGGGATGTGGATAGGATTGTGAATAGGACCATAGATAGGACTGTGAATAGGATGGGGATAGGATGGGGATAGGATGGTAATAGAGATGTCGGCATGTTCGATGTCGAAAATGGACCACGTAGGGGCAAACCGAGAAGAAAGACAGATTCGCACAATAGATGAAAAGAAAAATTGAGATGATAGATTCGTTCTCTCTTGTGGAGGAATACTGAGGTGTCGAAGCGAGTCTTCTTGCTTGCAATTGAGTCGGAGATGGGAACAAATAAGGGCGAGATAGGTCGTATGAATGACTAGATGCGTGAAAATGCGAAGTTAGATCTGACTGCCGTCCATGGAGTCCAAGCTGGCCTGCCAAGCACTAGGGAGCACGTAACCAGCAGACGGAGTGGGGCTGAGAACCGGAGAGACCAGCGCTGCTGATTCGTCGCAGTCGAAGTAGGCAGACCGCGCGTCTTGGAGCTCAGACAGCGCGAGGTCATCCTGAGGACCATCGAAGAGGGAAGAGGAGGACTGTGCGGGAGATGCAGCGCAATTGAGGGAGACATCGCGGCGGAGAGTCTCCAGAGCATCGCAAGGACCAGGAACGTAAGGCTCAGGTAAAGCAGCGGGTTGAGCCTCCGAGTCAAGATCAAGGAGCGAGGGTGAGCCCCAGAATGCGTGAGTAGCGACCACCGGGGGAGAAGCGGCAAGTGCGAGCGGCGAGCTGGGCATAAGAGAGATCCGTTCCCCCAAGCAGAGCCGCAGGGATACATGAGTCTGTGAAGGAGTATCGAAGTCGCCAGGGACCGCTTGCGGAGGGCTCGTGAATGCAAAGTCCAGACTGCGCAAGAACTCAGCGGGCGAGCGAGCGGGTGAAGGAGGCACAGACGAGCAAGCGTAGCCAGAGAGGGTGTCACCAGAAGTCCCCATGTCGGCGGTCGGAGGATCGCAGGCCATCTGATCAGAGTCACCCAGAGATAGCACAGCAGGAGAGAAGAGAGCGTCGTCGTCAAGATCATCGTACCAAGACTCATAGCCACCAGAGAAGAGACAGTCTGGGTGAGACGGCACCTGAGAATCACAAGCATCTTCGCAAGTCCATCTGTCGAGAAGAAAAACAAGTGACTCGAGGCAAGTGTCGGTGGCACCCGGAACTACTAGTGGCTCGACTAGTTCCGAATCAAGCGCCTCGTCGACGTCTACCACAACAGCTTCGTCGTCTTCCTCAAAGTCCTGGAGGATGCGCGACTCTCTGAAGTGCCATTTGCGGGGGTCGACGTGATGCAGACCGCTGTATTGATGCTCTGTTGATGACAGGAGGGGCGACGACGGCGAAGGTGAAGGTGGAAGACTGAAGAATCTTTCTTGTTCATCTCCGCCCATAATCTATGCATACGCATGAACGATTGTGGTTACCCGCGGCTGGCTAGAAGACGCACCTCGTCTTGTATTTCCTCGGATTCTAGCTCGTGCGACTGTTGCACATTCCTGTCGGCGTAAATGGCATGGGGAATATCGATACCGCCGATCTAGGGATTGTGATCAGGGCAGTGGACGCCGGCGAGTCACGAAATAAACGAACCCGTGTTGTATACTCTCGTTGCTGTGGTCCGAGCAAGAGGACAGGACCGAATACGTCTACCTTGAGTTCAACGGGGGTCCTTACGGGGGTATATGGACCGTGATGCCCATGTGCCTCTCCAGCGTCCTCGATGAAAAGGTCGTCGGCGTTTGATGCACTTAGCTGCGTTGGCGCTAACAGTCCCATTGCGGCAGGGGACCAATCTCTGCTATCGGCCTCTACCCACGATGCTCCACTTTCAGGAAGAACGGCAAAATTGGAGGTATACGTCAGGATGTCTTGCCTCGGGCTCTGTCCAAATGCCTATGAGATCGTTGTGAGTATATGGTAGAGCATCATCGAACACAGTGAACGTACTTCATCGCCGCACTCAGAAAACAGGTCCTCCTCTAGCGAAGCAAAGCGTTCTCCGGTGCCCGAAAAGGCATCCAGTGCAACGCTCCCAACGACGGGAGAGRCATTGTCTTCTTCCTCTGCAAGGAAGTCCAGGCTTGGACTGTTCGCGGRGGATACTCTGGGTGTAAACAAACTCTCTTCTTCGATCGTTTCAACAGTCTGCGTGAAGGGTGAATACACAGCGTGGACTGGAATCAAGATGACAGCTTACATCTCCCTCGAAAGTACCAAGAACAATAGCAATCTCCTCGGACGTCGGGGAAACAGGGCGGCCAGGGGGGTTCTCAGGCGGGGCCAGCGCCGGCTGTAGTGGTGTGTAGGACTTGAAATAAGGCGTACCTATAGGTGTAAATGCACGATGCGAGGACTTGCTGACACCGTGGAAAGGGCCGGAAGGTAGGAAGTTAGAAGAGGCGGACTTGGCGGCAAAGCGCGCGAGGAAACGGGAAACGAAAGTGTTCATGTCAACGGGGACCATGACTTGATCGTTGTCGTCATGAGGGATCGATGCAGCGGTATCGAGGGCGAGGATCATCCTCGGCTTGTCTTCAATCTCCATGATGTCGGTGGAGACCAGCCCCGAAGCTCTCACCTCCGCACTCTGATGGGCGGGCAAGAACCCCTGAGCACGACCTTGCTGCTGGTCGATGGTAACATCTTGATCGATGCATTCGTCCGAAGAGACAGACATGAGCACGTCGATGTCCTCGGTCACAGCGGAGGCGGGTTGAACAACGACGTTGAGCATAGGCCTGAACGTGAATGCATATTGGAGACCACCGCCGACAGCCACCGCAACGGGTGAAAGGCGAGTCCGCTTAAGGAATCGCTTGCGCAACTACTAACGTGTCAGCAGATATACACCACCCAATGAATATATCACGCACTCTGACAGCCTCTCCCTCACGATGAATGCGCTTCCTGACTGTAGCGATCGACGTGCTCGATAATAAGTTCGCGAGACGCTTGTGAATCTAAACGCTTGTCAGTCCCCTTCTACGAGCATCAAAGTTGAATAGTGCTCACCTTGTCTACATCTTCGTCAGAACGCTTGCATCTCTTGACCGAGCGGACAAAATCGGCCTTGGCCTCCAGGGCCCGGGTCGCAGCGTCGTCCAAGGCGTCGGCCTTGCGGCNGGGGTAGAATCCCGCCGAGAGCAGCTATGTCGAAGGGATGTTCGTAACTTACTTCTATGTGCGAGCTGGTAGCAATGTGTGGGACGATATCTGCGATGGCGTAGTTGATGTAGGTAGACATGACTGAATTGATGACGCGAATGGTAGTGAATAATGGGCGAAGAAGGCTGTAGTGAAGACCGAATGTGGAACGAAGGCGAGTTGGCTGCTGTGGGGCTTGAGGTTGCTGTGAGGTTGTGTGAAGCTAGGCTTGAGCGTGCGACGAGATGGTGGTGGTGCAGAGTAGAGTGAAGTGAGGGTTGAATTCCTCACAGGCCAGTCCTCTTTGGCGGGAGAGTGACGGTTCGATCGGCCAACTGCAACCTCCCCGATCGAGCCTATGTGAAGCGGTTGTGATAGACTGGTTCGACTCCTGCTCAATCCTACGTGCAATCAGCAAGGCTGGACATGCAAGGGCACTCATTATTATAAGCAGAGGTATATTGACATGGCAGGTCCTTCGGGTACGAAGTGGTCATTAGATGGGATCCTGGGTATGAGGCAGTCAGGACGGTATCAGAGTTCGAACCTGGCAATTGTTCAGCTGTGATATCACCTTTGCTTGAAGGTGCTCACCTAAAGCGGGAGGACGAGAAAAGCGACAGCTGCTGAGAGCAAGGGTCCGGCTACGATCGCAAACATCACACCATCACGGCCGGTCAAAATGTGAGCTCCATTATGCTTGGTGTCTGTGTTTGTCTCTTGGGGACTGCCGGACGTTGTCGACGCACCAGCGCCGCCGCTACCTGACGAGGATGAGGTTTTCGATGCAGGCGGAATCGTACCAACGACGCTCGTGTGCGTTATCGTCGCAGAAGGAACGTTGCCTTGCGTTGATAACGTAGCGGGTGGGTTCTGCACGACAGACGGCTGAGGATCATTGTCATCACGAACGCTGAATACTGCGCTGATATTGTTGTCATCTCCGAGTACTATCGTGGCATGTCTGGTCAGTGGACGGTAGACGGAGAGTGCCCGGAAGCGACATACATGCAACAACATAACGCCTTGCGCTGGGCAAGTTCAGGGGGCAACGGACATTGACGACGCCGTCTGCTAGCGGGAAGTTCTCGGCAAGGGGTTGATCTGAATCCCGGTATATCATTGCAGTGCAAAGATACATCATCAGCCAGTCGACCCTCTTGTTTCTTGTATTGCTGTGCGCACCTTTGTAGAGAAACACTGTTCCATTGGTTTCCACATAGCCCATCAAGACCGTCCCGTTCACACCCGTCACGTTGAAACCGTCGGTCAGCCTACATATGAGAAAGGAGCATTAGCTAACAGCAGCAGATTCCTGGGAAGGGAGACGTACCAAGTAACCGTTTGCACCGAGCCTAACGACCAAGAGTCTTGAGAGCTCGGACTGATGATAGTCGGAGACACTGCGCGCGGAGCGTTGGTCGCGAAGACACTAGTGACGACGAGCAAGACAGTGATTGTCGCAAGCCTGAGTCGAGTAAGTGAACTGAACAGCATAGCGATCTACCCAGCGGGAATAGAGGACGCTCTCAGGACCAGGAGGAAGACGGCTGCCTTCCAGTAGACGTTGGCAACCAGAGACAAGGGCGGAGCGTCTGCGACTGACATTGATGAGACCTGCAGAGTCGGCGAGCCCGGAGGAAATTCAAATCAGAGCCAAGAGAGATGGCTACAACGGTGATCGCGTCATTGTAATGAGAAGAGGCACGCGTCCGCGCAAGCACTGAAGCTAGTACTTGCTTTAGAACGGGCGGGCGGCGCCGCCCCGGGTCCGATTCTTCAAGGAGAGGTCTATTTGCTTGCGCGACTTGGAGATGAAGAACTTATGGGCGGCCACGACCATCTCTGTCATTCCTGGGCGAGGTGCGCAGCGTTTATGGTTGTAATATCAATCGTTTTCAGGCAGACACAGAGGTATGTAGGGGCTGCGGTGATTGCACGCAAAGGTGAACAATGTTTTGAGATTACGACAGCGGTACTGTTTCAGGAAAAATAGTGTCTAGCGCAGGTAGAGATTCGAGCAGAGCAGATGCATCTCTTGTAGGTGAAAACAACCGGACCCGGCCTCCATACGGCAGGAGCAC
>JAPEVG010000781.1:0-10302 GCA_029747595.1 Trametes cubensis
AGATCGAAGAAAAGCCTCATTGCCGAGGGACTCTTGTATAGTTGCTGTTGGATAAACGGTGGCCCCGCCCGCCGGCATCGACCCTGTCTGTGCCTCGTTGCAACGTGCGCCTCGCCATCACTCCTCCCGCCATGTGCCCTGCTGCAGATCCACCGCGCTCCGTGGTCTGTAGTGTTTCTGCCATCCGCTGCGTCCATCCCAAGACCGAACGCAATAGCTGGGAAACCGCCCAGGTGTCAAGCTACTGTCCGAAGCATGCAATGTCAAGCGGTGTGATAGATGTGTCAACGCGCGCTGCGGCACGCCCCCATCACTCGCGCACTCCCACCCGGCCTGGAAGGCATTCGACGAGTAGCTAGCTCACTGCGTCAGAACTATGGAGACGACATTGAAGCAATGAAGACGGCTGAAGACGGCTTGGTGGGCGAGGTTGTGTGTGCGACGTGTTGATGTTTGTGGGCTCACTCAACAGATCACACCTGTCAACGGTCCGCCGGCTTCGGTAGCTGTTCGAGGCGAGCCAACAACCCGTTTCTTACCAACTCATTCCTCTTCATTCCAATCTCAAGTTTACTGAAGGCTGAAGAGGCTCAATGTCGTAGGTCGCTATGGGTTGCTGATATATAATGCGATATAGTTGCTGCAGCGTTGCGCCTATGCCTCTTCCAATGTGGCTTGGCGGCCGCGGAGGACAATATCGCTCACAACCCCACCACCGGGCGACCTCTGCTTGATTAGGTGAAAAATTCGCATTCTGTCGGTCTCAACCGAACCTCGTAAGGAGTCCCAGGAGTAAGTTTCTGACACCGGCAATGCCAGGTACGTAACCTTGACTGAGGCCATACTGCGGTCCTGATCATCGCGACTCCGTCCAGGCGTTCCGCTCGAGCTGCAGCAATCCGTCTGCCCTCCCCCAAACGGGTGCAGTATGTTTGTCTGAACGGCGAGTCTGTCAGCTACATACCGTGGGTGGAATACAGCTCCGCACGACAACGGCGTGTTTGAGGGAAAGACGGCGTTGTCCGCTACAGTTCAAGTTGTAGCTAGACGTCTATCGCTCTCAAACGTCTCCTTCTGCAGTGATCACCCTATCTGTTTCGGGATCAGAAGCGTCTCTCTGCCTTTCGGTTCCAACTCCGCGTAGGTGCACTTGAACGACCACGAAGGTTTGGCTCGGTTCGCAAAGACCAACGTACACACCACAGCGGAAGCCGTGCACTCAAAACTGTATGTTGCCCATCTATTCTCGTCCGCATATATGCTGTAGTGGCACCCTCATACGGCACAGAAGTTAGAACCACCCATCACCACTGCCGGCATGCTCCCTCTCGTCGCGAAGTGTATGATCGGAAGAAAAATTTCCCTTCCTTCATGACAGGATGCCGAGCCTACCCCTGCATACCCTCCAGACGCCATGCACCTCCTTCGCTTTCATCCTTGATACACCAACCTTGGAAACCGTACTCGAATCAGGGCACGCCGCGGAGCCCTTGAAACGCGGCGCTACTAGCGATGTGTCACTAGCACAACTCGGCTTCGGCATGAAGGACGGCGCGCTGGCCAGGCTGCAGAGCATGGTCGTCCCCTCACAGCTCAGGACCAGTGGCTAGAGCTTTGGTAGGCCGAGTGCTGTGGGTTTGCCAGTTTTCCCCTTTCGTGCGATTCAGCGGTAAGCCTGCGTCTTAGTTTCCTCTGCGCATACATGTTATTCTTGTTGTGTTGTTCGCTACATCTACGAGGTAGTACATCTCGACCTGTGCTCATTTTTGCGTGTCATTCTGTCTGTTCTATGTCGTAACAGTCATGTATGGATTCATGTTCATTGAACACCATCCAGCGCTTCTGGACTTCATGGGCGCCTGTGCATGATACTTGCTCTGAAATCCTGAGATGGCGTTTCGACAACATACGACGTTCCGACCGACATTTATCATCGTGCTGCAGCCCAAGCGTGACCTGTCCGGATATTTGGAATGCTGAGCGATCCTGTGTCTGTTGGCGGGAACGACGTTGCAAACCGCTCGGCTCTGGTTGGAGCTCGCCGCGTCGCGTGGCGCGCTGCCCAACGCCCAATCCCTCACTCGCTCCTCGACGATGCTCCTCAACGCCTTAAAGCCTGCCGCGACGACGGTAAACCGCCCCATTCATTCGACTAAAGATGTCGTCTACGCTACCCTACGCCGCTGAAAAGCAGATCGCCATCGCCGCGGTGCGCCGCGCGTGCGTCCTCACCGCGTCCGTGTTCAACAAGCTCGTCAAGCAGGAGACCCTGACGAAAGGGGACAAGAGCCCCGTTACTGGTGCGTGTATTTATTTTCTCCTGTGTATAGCGTGAAGAGGGCAGCAAGCAGCTCAAGTTGCGTGGTGGATGCACAGTGGGCGACTACTCGGCGCAGGCGGTCGTGAACACCATCCTCGGCCGCACGTTNCCCCCAAGACCCCATCGTCGGCGAAGAAGATGCAGCTGATCTGCGTGAAGAGTCCGGAAAGACCCTTCGGGAGCGTATCATTCAGCTCGCGAACGAGACCTTGACCGCCCCGCTCGTCGCGGGGGAGAAGGAGGAGTGGGGATTGGGCCCAAGCCAAGTGCAGACGACGGAGCAGCTGCTCGACGCTATCGACCGTGGAAACTACGGTGGTGGAAGGACAGGACGTACGTCTCCTTCTCTATCTCTGTATCACGAGTATGATGCATCCCCCACTCCCACTGGATCAAATCGCGGGGCATATCTTTCACGATGGACATAGATGGTGGTGGGGGTTCGGCCAATGCAATGCTGCGCTGGGCTAGCTTCACTGTCGGATCATNGGGGGGATGGGGGATGCATTGATGCTCGTGATGATGCGCCATTCATCCATCTGACGTCGAAGTGATTCGTTCTCAGGATTCTGGACGCTGGACCCAATCGACGGCACCAAGGGTTTCCTGCGGGGCGACCAATACGCCGTCTGCCTCGCACTCGTCGTTGACGCGCGCGTCGAGCTCGGCGTCATGGGCTGCCCCAATCTCCCCGTCTCCGCATCAGACCCCTCTGGCCCGCGGGGATGCCTCTTCGTTGCTGTGCGCGGGCAGGGCGCGTACCAGCTCCCCCTCACGGATCCGTTCGGAGCCCTGCCCGGCACGCGGCTCGCCATCCCGCCATCGACGCCCGAGACGCTCAATTTCCTCGAGAGCGTCGAGGAGGGCCATGCGAAGCTCAGCTTCAACGACAAGGTGGCGAAGATTCTGGGCGTGACCCGCGCACCGACGAGGATGGACAGCCAGGCCAAGTATTGCTCGCTGGCGCGCGGAGATGGGGCCGTGTACCTGCGTATGCCGACGGGCACTGGGTACCGAGAGAAGATCTGGGTACGTCTACAAGGTTCTGTCGTATGCCATGAATGCGTGCTAATGCACCGTACAGGATCACGCGTCTGGTGCTGTGCTCGTCGAGGAAGCCGGCGGTGTGATCACGGATGGCCGTGGTGAACCTCTAGACTTCGGACTGGGGAGGACGCTGGGCGAGAACTACGGCGTCGTCGCTGCGGGCAAGGACGTGCATGCGAAGGTGATCGCGGCGGTGAAGCAGGCGCAAGCCGAAGAAGCCCAAAGTCAATGAATCGCACACCTTGCATCATAAAGTGTACAGCAGGCTACAATGTACATGATAGTATGTATCCTAGATTCCCTTTTCGCGGTGGTATGTAGATCATCTACACAGCTGGAGGCGATGGATTGCTACATTGAGACGCGCGCCTGCGACGCCACAACGGCCAACTGCCAACTGCGCCAAGTCTGCATTCTCATCTCGTTGATGGCGCACTACGGTCTAACCTTTACGGTCCTATGATCCCTGGCCATCTGCGTATGAAGCTCATGTGAGGTCGCCCGACTCTTATCGAGGTGAGAATGTATGTCCCAAATAGACCACTAGGCGAAAGTACCAGAAGTACAAAATCATGTTACTTGGATACTCAGGGCCACATCGTTCGAGCGATGTAGCCTCCAAAGCCTCGGTACTTACGCAGTGACTTAGTACCACCTCCCTGCTGTCCGGTGAGGAAGAAGGACACACGGATCTGCACACCAGCCACTCGCCAGTGTCGCCACGGTGGTGAGACTGAGACCGCCACAAGTGGCTTACGGAAGCATGCTGCGTCGTCATGCTCGCTTCATTTCGTAACACAATCCTGTTATTTTCCTCCTTTAAATCCTTGTGCTTCCAGCGAGACACCTATCTGCCCAACAGAACTCTGTCCACAGAGAACGTGGAGCAGCACGAGAAGGTCGGCCGCCAAGCCACAGTCCGTGTGCACGGCCATTGCCCGGCTCGGCTAAACTTATCAAGTGCTCTTTGATCTGATCTCAGTCTCAAGACGTACAAAAGCAACTCTGCGCCGCAAGGCTCGTTCAGCAGCACGCGTCCCTCATCCTCCGCTATCCTCCGCTAACTTGCCACCACCATGGCGGGTCTCGACATTGCACTCGATAAGGCGTACCTGACTGCCATCTGGCTCGAAACGCTCTTTTATGGTAAAGCGATCTGCCCTCTCCTTCGACTCGATATGTGGCTATGCTCACTCCGGAATCCCGCCTTTTGCAGGGATGAACTTCGTGCTGTACTGGAATTGCCTGACGATGCTCACCATTCGACGGCGCACGCCCGATGTGAACAAGGTGCTGGTGGGCATCTCCACGATTATGTTCGCGTTCTCTACCGCGCACGTCTCGCTGGGCTACCAACGGCTCATTGAGGGCTTCATCGTCCTCCGCGATCAGCCCGGCGGACCCGGCGCGTTTTTCTCCGACGTGTCCATTCCCGCGAACGTCGTCAAAGTGGGCATCCACACTGTGAACGTGAGTCACCCCGCACGCGCGCGACGGCCTTTCCCCGACGAATATGAAAGAAGCTGACGCTTCTGCTCCACTCTTCCAGTCTATAATTGGCGACAGTGTAGTCGTAAGTCGAATGCGTCCATGTGCAGCATCGCTTCCCGAAACTCACTGGTGGTGATGCCATCTGCCAGGTCTGGCGCTGCTGGCTCGTCTGGGGACGCGATTGGCGAATGTGTATTCTACCAATACTGCTCATCATCGCCTCCGCAAGTAAGCACCACCGCTCGCCTGCTCATCCGATCCGTACGCCGGAACTAATTGTCTCCTGTATAGTATGTGGCTTTGCGCAGACCGTCTATTTTGCCCGTGCCCAGAAATTGCACAGTGCATTCGCGCACAGTTTGCAAATATGGAACGGCTCGCTGTTCAGTCTGTCGCTAGCAACGAATGTGGTGGTCACGGTGCTTATCGCCATGCGCGTGTGGTGAGTGCATACGCGTGCTATGCGTCCCCGTTGCGAGAGTCCACTGACGATAACGCCGCTATCATCCCACAGGTATATGTTCCGCATGAGCGGCGGCTCGAAGAACTTTAGGTACTGGCGCGTGCTGGTCATCATCATCGAATCGGGCATGATCTACTCGGTCGCGCTTATCTGCGAGATCACACTCTACTTCCTGGGCTCGAACGCCTTCTACATCGTCTATGACCCCATCGCGCAACTTACGGTACGCCACCATCCTCGTCCTATCTGTTTTGATCTAGGCTGACAGGTTATGCCACAGGCAATCACCCCAACGCTGATCATCGTTCTCGCAGCCCTGCAGCTCACGTCGAACGACGTGCACTCGCGACTGACGCGCAGCAAGACCGCGCGTATCTTCCGGGCGCGTGGGGAGGGAACGACGACGGGGCCGCTCGAGACGATCGACTTTGCGCCAAACGATGTCGTCCTGTCGACGTTCTTCTCCGACGGCTCGAATATGCCCTCAGACAGCAGCACGTTGCAGGTCACGAAGTCCGAGAGCCAGCCGGGGCAGGTGACGTTCGCGTAGTGGGGCACGGTGCGTCGGGCTGTACGACTACTGCTTACTGTGTTTGTGTGCTACAGCGGGGGTTGTAGGTATGTAAGCTTTAGGTGTTGCTTGTATTCATTAGATACCCTTTGCCGGTGTATTCCACACAGCTATACGACCTTTGAAAAGGCTCTTGCAGTTCCAAAGGGTGACTCCACCCCACACGCAAGCACTCTCGTTCTCCTTCATCCTCAGAATTGCCTCTAGGTTTGAACCGGTGTAGTCCCCCGATATGCTGCAGAGGTATAGAGGTATAATACGACATGACGCTAATATGGTGTAGTAGTTACAGTTACGAAACGGGAGACAAGGCTACCTTGTGGGCGACAACGAAGAGAGAAAATTGTACATCGCTACACGGCTCGTCGCGCTACAAGAGATTCGGTTGCTAGCGTCGTAACGCGACGTGACGGAAGAAGCTGTTACGATTCGTCAGAGCTAGCATGTGGTGCATCAACCAGCGTACGCACCCTTTATTCGCTGCGAACGACGTTCATGACCATGAAAGCGTCCTATGTGCGTTCGCGTTTCCACGAGATGACGAAGCCCCTCTACGTGGGCCCCTTGACGCGCCCCTATTGGATAGTGCAGAGGAGCTAGGGCGAGCACCTGCGGAACCCGTGTCATAGTGGATTGAAGCCTCCGGATCAAGCCTGGGTTTCTTGGACGAGCCAGACCTGTCTGCACTCGCCTGGATCAGAGCAGACTCGACGCGCGATCTCGCAGCAATGACGTGGGGCCTCGGATCGTAATCTTTGCTGAGCTGGTCGCCTCGCTTGTCCTGCTTCGGCCACGCGCCCATAGTGCGATGCTTGCTGAACAAGGCGAGCGTAGTAGCATGGTTCCGTAGTCTTTCGGGAGGGGACTCTTCATCACGACCTTTTGATGTCCAGATCTCGAGACTCGCAACGGAGGGGTCGTAAGGGATGATACGACCATTGTCGTCGATGCCGCCAGTCAAGAGATCTTCGCCTTCAGGTGCTTCGTCGTCGTCGTCGTCATCATCGTCGTCTATGTCTTCAAGTCCTTGAATGGCCGCATAGCGCTCCACAAACAAGGACAGCCACTCGTCCAGGAAATTGTTCATCGGAGAAAGGCCCTTGCTTTTGTCCGAGAGGATATGGTAGAACCTCAAAGCGCTGCCGCCGTGTTGGAGCTTGCCACATCTGATGAGGAGGTCTTTGTAATGACTGCAGATCTGGGTACCGTTGCTGAGTTGTTGGAATGTGTCAAAGTAAGTCGTGATGAAATCCGTAACCCTCTTGCTCCACGAGTGACGGAGATAACGGACGGCTTGATACAGGACGACGTGGAAGAATGACTCAAGATCATCGGCGACGATGACGGGTCGTTCAGGATTCGCCACGTATGCGACAGACATGAACTGCCAGGTGCCCTTCGATAGATGGAGTCAGCTAACAGGTTGACAGCGGGGCTATGTTTCAAGGCTCACCGTTCGTTCAGGCTGTCGAGCCCGTTGTAGAGCATTGTCCTTAGGGACGTACTTGGCGAGCTCCCAGTCGGTAAGCAGACCATGCCAGGCAACCGTGTGCTTCTCTTCGATTTCGTCAATGCGAGGCAAGATCAAGATGTTTCCTGTGCTGATGTCGCGGTGCAGCAAACCGAACCTCTCGTAGGCGTCGCGATGCGCTGGAAGCAAAGCAGGACAAACTTAGCCAGCGTGAATTGGTAGGAATGGCAGAGCAGGCTTACTGATGATGCAATCTTCAATCAGCTTCAATAGCTGAACCCCGTGCGTGAATTTATCGAGCGTAAGGCATACTTCCTCGACGGCGATGCGGTAATGGATGAGGTGGCGCAGCCCTTGTTTGGTGGTAAGGGGCTTGCCTCTTGTGGCACCAGCGGTCTCCAATGATGCGTCATCCTCGTGCCGGCGTTTGACTCCAGCTGTCTGCGGAGGATCAGCTGCAGCGGACGTGGGAGGTGCGTCGGCGGATTCAGCGCCCTCGTGCACATCCTCTTCAACAGCCTTTGGAGCAGCGAACGTCGAGGCGAACGTGCATTGCTCGCCAACGTCGCCGTGAGCGATAACCGTCGGAACAGCCAATCGATTCTCAGGGTCAGCCGTCATCGTTCGCAGATACTCGCCTTCAGGTTCGACGCCCACGTAGAACGGCCGCCACGAGTCCTTCAGCCAGACAAGCTCCCCAGTTCGGAGGTCGAGAGCGATATA
Organism: Trametes cubensis; assembly: GCA_029747595.1. Taxonomy (NCBI): domain Eukaryota; kingdom Fungi; phylum Basidiomycota; class Agaricomycetes; order Polyporales; family Polyporaceae; genus Trametes; species Trametes cubensis. The sequence continues at coordinate 8,087 of JAPEVG010000781.1, forward strand.
TCCTCGCGTCCCGCGGCCAAACATAGACTTCGAGTCGAAATCAGGCTTCCCAACGAGGAACTCGCGCCCATCGGGCCCGACAAACAACTTGTAGCGGGGCCAGTTGGAGACCAATGATTCGCGGAACTTCTTCCTCACGAAATCGAAGACCGGTGTTGAAGGTTGATTCACCTTGAATCGGGTTGTTGGTGCCGGGCGAGTCTGAGGAGTGTCGCAGGTTCCTGTTGCAGCAGTAGAAGGAGGGAAGAACTGCGATAGGTCGTCGCCGGGCATGTAAGGCATATCGAGCGCTTTGTTTGCCTTTGCCCAGAGATCCATGCGCTTGTATTCGGCAGAATCTGGGGAGAGGAGGATCGCTGTCGGGTCCAAACCTTGCTCAGCGAGGCTGAGAAATGCGAAGGCCCATAGGATGCGAAGAAGAGATACGGGATCCTGAGGGTAGTTTGTTGCCTTGGTCACGAGGACGCCAGACCGGTCCCAGCGCATAGCCCGAAACTCTGGTCCATTGATGAGCAAAGAGTAAAGTCCGGTTCGGTGTTGATAGAGGAAGACGTTGCGCATGTAGTCCAGGAGCTGACCACGAATCTTCTGGCGCGACTCAGCCCAGGACTCTGCTTGGCCATCTGCTGCGTCGTCGTCGAAGGGGTCGTTACACGTTCCGCCCTTCTTGAACTCGATGAAAAATCGCATGTGGGTCCAGTTCGGCCTTTCATCTACTGGAAGCTGGTCGTCAGGGTATATAGCCGCGTCGACCTGCAACTGAGAGTCGTCAGTCGTGGACGACTTAAACTGCGAAAGGGCGGCTTTGTGCTTGTACGGCAGGCTAACACGGTTGATTAATTTGTGAACCTGAATAATTCGATGTACCCGGTCAGCGGCTCATGAGTTCGACGCGTGTAGTCGGCAGAACTCACAATCATCTGGGCGATGGCATCTTCACTGATATTCTTCGCCGGTGTAGTGCTGCCATCCGAGTAGAAGAGCGACTGGACGGCTTCTGTCGCAATCCTCTTCGCCCTTTCCGTTGGTGCGGGGAAGGGGCCTTTGTGCTGAGGCCAGAGAATCTTGTCTTCGAAGACGTCGAGGTCGACCAACGTGCTGCGGTTCATGTCGTCCCAGACGGCCAGCTTTCTGTCGAGAGGCGCGTTATGTTTGAGGGGATCACCGAGTTTGCCAGGGTCGGCTGAAATCCACGAGCCAATCTTGCTAGGACTGCTTTGCTCCGAGCTTGCGTAGACTAGAGGAGTCAGAGGAGGTCTATCAGCCATGGTGGGCAAGTGGATAGAAAGGTATGCGGTCAACTCACGAAAGCGGCGCGGGCAGCGAGATTCATGCTGTCGGGTTGTGGCTAAGAGGACGCTATGGCTCAGGCGTAGTGGCTAAAACCCAACCAAGCTACACGTGGAAATGATTGCCGATGTTGCAGCGGACAAAGATCTTGATGTCTACTTTGCCCCAAAGCGCTGGACAATGGAAGCTCCTCAACTAGAGACCTAGCACACTGCGGTCGATGGTGGTGGTTGTAAGCAACTTAGGTAGCAGTACTCGCAGGCCTAAGCGCCTAGCGCTCAACGTTAGCGGCCACCGAGGATAAGCGCCTAATGGCACAAGTTCGAACTTCAAGCCTCAAAGCTTCACGGCCACCCCGAGCCGTTCAGTCACTCAGGCCCTTCAGTACGTGTTTGGAACGATTGCCTGCATTCCCATAGTGCTAGCCATCTTCCCGGTTCATCCTCGTCTCTACTGATGTAAGGTCAAGTACATTTCAATGCTCGGTCTGTCGTAAGTCTCTACTTTCGAGTCGTCCTAGAATCGGACTCCGATTGTTGCCGACGTAGGCAGTTAGTGAGGACATGGCAGGTTCGACGATTAGAATCTGTCCAAAGAGGAGGTGGAGCAGCACGAGAAGGTCGGCCGCCAAGCCACAGTCCGTGTGCACGGCGATTGCCTGGCTCAGCTAACTGTCTCAAGAGCATGTTCAGACGATGATGCAGACATTGAGCAGACGCAGCATCTCTTGTGATTCAGAATCAATCTAAAATAGATGAATTGCAGAAACGTAGTACAAGTATGAGACATGGGTATCCAGTACACAACGCGAGGACGAGCTCCCCCAGCCCGCCATCCGGACAGCATTCATGACCACGACGTTGTCTTATGCGCTCTAGCTTTTACCCTTCCCTCGAGGCGACCGCGTTCCTTTGCGGCCTCTGAAT
>JAPEVG010000782.1:0-10211 GCA_029747595.1 Trametes cubensis
GAGGGTGAGGGCGATGTTGTCGGGGATGGAGTCTTCGGAGCGGTTGTAGCGGGAGCGGAAGGGCGTGCGGGCTCGCCGCTCCCAGATCCTGAGAGGGCCGAAGCGGCCGCGGCTGCTCGCGCTCGTCGGCGCGCGCCCGCGCTGTTCAGGCCGAGCTCTGCCTCAATCTCCCAGGGCTCCTTCTCAACGACGGCAGGTTTCTTCTTCTGAGGCGAAGACGGAGTCGAGGTCGTACCGTTCGTGCTGGATGCCGCAGCAGAGGTTGATGCGCCTGACGATGTGTGAGCATGAGCGTTCACAGCAGCCAACGCCCGCGCCCGTCTCTTCGCGCCTTCTGAGAGGAGCCCCTGCTCAGCTTCGATCTCCCATTGCTCCCTGGCAACGTCTGTCTTCATAGCTGGTGAGGACGTAGAGGCGGAACTATCTGCGAATGTGGCGGCAGCGTGACGACGGAGCTTCGTCCTGCGTTCAGCCTCGATTTCCCAAGCCTCCTTAATGACCCGCTTCCCTACGATCACGCGCAGTATGCCCTCGGGAGGCTCCTGGTTAGTCACATCGAACTGGATAGTCTGTTTCAGGACGTCCGGAGTGAAGGTAGCCTCGATCGCAGGTCGGCTGACGTGCGTCTCTTCGAGGTCCAGGATCTTCAACGACGGGAACAAGGACCCAGAAGACGAGGCAAAGACGTTCACGGGGAAGCTCTCGTCCCCGACGTCCGCACGCTCCATGTTGATCTCCTTGAGCCGCTGAAGCCGGCCGAGAGCGCGGAAGAGCGAGTCGCTCTTGCCCAGAGGGTTCTCGGACAGATCGACTTTGGTGAGCAGCGCAGGGAGCCCGGGCCCGTCAGTCGAATGGTCGATGGAAGCCGCCGAGAGGCGGTTGTGCGAAACTTCGAGCACTGTCAGGCGGGGCAGCGGTTCCGTCGCGCGGGTGATGCTCACGGCGAACCAGTCCCCTCGAGGGTCATGCGTCCGGCCTAGAGGATTCGAGCCCTGTGCGACGAACGGTGCGCTGAACGGCAGTGCGGTCAGGGCATTATGGGAGAGGTTGAGGGTGGTGAGATTGGGCAGAGCCCAGAAGTTGGTCGGGAGCGAGGTCAGTTGGTTGTGAGAGAGATCGACGACCGTCAGCGCGGTCAGATCAGCGAAGCTATCTGGCAGGGCGGTCAACTTGTTATTATGCAGCTGAGAACCGATCATATGTTGTGAGCGACGGCGCGGTGAATAGAATTCCCTCACGACCTACATCGACCGTTTTCAGGGAGCCGAACATGGATATTTCTGGCTGCAGTTCGAGGATTTCGTTCGACCACGCCTTCAGAATCTCGAGGTCCTGTGCCTCATACCACGAGGGAGCGTTCTGGCTGCCTTTCTTGCGGGTTGCTGAACCATCCGTCGAGGAAGAGGTCGTGATCGGTGGTTCGACGGGAACCGACTTCAGTGGTTCCGGTTTGATACCCAGGTGGATCTCGAAGAGCGCGGATGGAAGACAGGGAAGATCACGGGAGGAAAGATTGATTGCGCCTTGTAAGAAAGTCCTTGAACGATAGGTATCATGCGTGGGCTATCGGGAGTGCACGGCTTGCGCAGACATGTCAAGCAGGTCGGGATTCACGGCGGATTTACACAACTCATAGAACATGCAGCATACTGTACACAGATTTCTTGCTGGAATGGCAGATATATGCACGAGAACAGTGTATGGCACAAGTAACACCTACCGCCAGTTGGCACATATCTTGCACATCATTGACAGGACGCCGCTGCTTGACATGTCTGCACGCACGAGAGCGAAAGACTTACCGGAACTACGCGCGCGCTCAATCGTTTCTTTGATCGACCATCTGCCCAGGTCGACGTCGACCGGAGGAGGTTGGTTGAATGTTTCGGGCGATGCGTTCTCCAATCCCGCAAAGTCGCCACTTACGCTACCGGCGGGCGAGGTCTTGACAGCTGCTTTCTTTGCCTCTGCTCGTTTGAGCGCGATTTGCTCGCGAATGCTGAGCTGGGGCTTGGGTGAAGGCGGGATATCTTCCTCCGCCGGGAGCGGTTGCGGCCGGCGGGCTGGAGACTTGGTTGGGGATCGCGTTGCTGGTCTTACATTCTTGAGACTTGGTTGCGAACGTAAAGTTTGCTGACGAGGACTGGGCGTCGGTGCTGCAGACTGTGTTCGAATGCGAGGCTTTGCGAGGGGGGTTGGTACTGCTCGAGGAGTAGGAGAAGGGGACGCAGGGGATTTGAGAGGCGACCTGGCCCCCGTTCTGGAGGAGGGTTGGGGAAGACGAGAGGCCATACAGAATCCGAGGCTAGAAGAGAACTTGATAGACTAAGAACACTCCAAGTAAAGACAAGTCAAGTGAGCTAACTCAGTCTCACACGCGTAGGCGCCCAAGAACGCGTCAAACGCGTGCAGGCGACACGACCCCGGACTCCGACCACTCCTTCCGGGGTCCCTACGCTGCCACGTGCACGCAAAGCGCCCATTCTGGGCGAAAATCTGGCTGCCCCACGAACGACCGTACCGCTCCAGCTCGGACTTCAAGACAGATCTCAAGGCCCCGCCGCCCCTTCACGCCAATGTGAGTCTCCAGACACGTTTCTACGACCCGTTCGAATGGTCCAGGCGAGAATTTGGAGCGGTTGGACGACTGGACGAGGTTGGATGGACGCGAGAGGTTTCGGATGACGGGACTTGGGTCAGCAGCCTTTGCTCGGATGGAGAGCTAACTTTCCTACTCAACAGCCGGAGAAAGTGCGACCGACGTATCGCAGTGAGTATCACACGTTATTCCTTACATCAGAGTTGACTAGACATGTGCATCTGAGCAGCTTCCGACCACATAACTCAAGTTCGCCCAGCATGATCATCTCCAAGCCCCACAGGCGCATCATCTACGAGGCTCTCTTCAAGGGTCTGTACCTCCCCAGCATATTTCGCTCGATTCTCCCTGACTTGAACGTTAACCTGTCGCGTGAATGCAGAGGGCGTCTTGGTCGCCAAGAAGGATTACAACGCCCCCAAGCACGAGGAGCTCGATGTGCCTAACCTCGAGGTCATCAAGGCCATGCAGAGCCTTACCTCCAAGGGCCTTGTGAAGACCCAGTTCTCTTGGCAGTGGTACTACTACGTCCTCACCCCCGAGGGCGTTGACTACCTCCGCGAGTGGTACGTACCCGACGCCCCCATATGCAACATATCCCCGGTTTTTCGATGCCTAACTGTGGCTCGTTTGTGAATAGGCTTAACCTCCCGAGCGAGATCGTCCCTGCTACGCACAAAAAGGCGGTTCGTCCCCCCCCGCCCTGCGCAGGTCCGTGGCCCCGGCGGCGAGGGTGCGTACCGTGCTCCCCGCGGCGACCGCGAGGACTACCGGAAGAAGGAGGGTGCCCCTGGCGAGTTCCGGCCACAGTTCGCTGGTGTCGGCCGTGGTGCGCCCCGGGAGTAGACGCGCCTCATCGACGATCGCTAGGAGCAGCCGTAGCCGCCACCCCCGCGAGCATTTCTCATTTTTTCTACGTCATGTCGGTCACGTCAAGAGGGCACGCGTCGGAGGCAGCCTCGGGCTGGCTAGATGGCGCCGTGGGCGGCGGGTCGGTCGGGCTGCTTGCTGTATAGGAGAGATGTTATGATATTGCTGCCATCCGTCGCAAAAATGTAGTATGAGCTCCTCATGCCCTCGCTTATGCTATGTTCACATTGCTTTCGCTCTCTATTCTTGCTACTTGTGGAAATGCTTGCGTACAGCATAAAGCCACTCGCAGCGCCACTTGCAGGAGTCGCACTAGCTCACACGAAGCCCAGAGGTGGGTGATCTCTACTACACCCATCAGCAAACTCCAGTCGCGGCTTAACGAAGTATTCGTGATCGAGGAGCGAAGAAAGTAAGCCCATGTCAAAGCCCCCTCAGCATGCATTCACAAGGATCGCTTTCAGAGAATGCCGCACGATTTGTGTGCTTCGTTTAGTTGACCTGCCACTGTGACGATTGGGCCGCGAAACGCCCGATGAAGTGGCACGATGCATTGTGATTGCATACCGCATGTTCCATAAGTTTGTTGTGGGCGTGTGTCGTTGTGGTGTAGTCCAGGAAGTATCCCGCCGTCGAAATACAAACCGGTCGGACAACGACGCATTCGGTATGAGATCTAGCGAAGGGCGGAGGCTAGCTGGGTCCGCCTACGTGCGCACCAGCCTCCAGTCAACCACGGTCACCCACCCGCGGGTGAATATATAAACCCGGTACTGTGCAAGATACCTCTTTCCTCAAATCAAGGTAATCTTCAGTACAGTATTTGCCGTATGGCTTTTCGCTATCCTCGGGGCCCTGCCCCACTACACAGGCTTCAACCTCGCTCTATGGGCAATGCCTGCGATCTCCTCAGCCTCCCGCGCCATCCTCAACCTTGCTGGGTACGTCTTCTCTATACTCTCATTCTTCAATCCTCGCTCATCGAGACTCTCAGCATGTCGGCCATGCGCCCCGCCCTGGACGCGCCTCAGGTCCAACAAGACGCTCTACTCAGCGGGTCCTTCGGGTCAGCCGTCTATGACTCGGTCTCCTCGACGTACATCGCATATGGCTACGGCGGTATTCCCTTCAGTCGGATGCTTCCTTCTGCGTCCTACGGCCATCCTGGGTCACATCACCGACGCGGTCTACAAGGTATGTCCGTTGCGACGGTGCCGTTCTTGCTTGGCTGCAGTGTTGGTCCTGATCCGGTTCAGTACAAGGAGGCAAGCTCGTGACATGTGACGCAAGCTCGCTCCAGTTTACGCAGACCCTCCAACATACGTCCGAGTCCACGCCTCAACAGCCCCAGGCCGCCCAGAATAAGAGGAACAAGAAGAAGAAGGCTAAGAAATCCAAGAAGACAATCGAGAATGGCAAGTTCCTCGCATTCTTCATTATCCTGGGTCGCACCATCGACTCCGCGGTGTCTAAGGTATGTCCGTAACACAGTCCTCACCCGATGTCAAGGCTCATTCTAGCTGCTTAGCGCATGGTGACAAGCCGACGACTCGTGACGCGGACTGTTAGTTCGCTCCTGTTCAGCTGCATCTTCCAACGTGCTTCAGAGTCCGCATCGCTCTCTCAACAGCCCCAGGCTACGCACGAGAGGAACAAGAACAAGAAGAAACCCAAGAAACCCAAGAAAGCGAACACGACAACCGAGACCCGCGGCCGCCCCGCATTCTTCAACACCTTCACTGCAATCCTGGGTTGTATCACCGACACGGTTTCTAAGGTATGTCCGCTACACCGCTCACACTCGACATCAATATAAACCCTAATTGCCTAGTACACGAAGGCGCCAGTACAGACCAAGCCTGTGTCTTCGGCATCCTCCGTGAGTTCGCCGCATCGAATTCAAGCCACGGCGACGCCGACGAGTACCTTCGCTCTGCCTTCAACGCCCCTGACGCACGCTCACCGCCGCTGGTGGGCTGGTCAGACTACGAGGCCGATGAGACGCTGGGTTGTCACCCGCCCGTGCAGGAGCTCGATAACTGGATGTTCCCCCAGTGTCCCCCTTCCAGCCCTTCTCCCTCCCCCTCTCCCCNCTCCGAAGACGCCCTCGCCGGACTCACTGCAGATGCCGACCCGGTGCGCCCATTCGGCTTCATACGCACGAACTACGTCGAACGCGTGTATTACGACGAGGCGTACGAGAACGCCATGCTGAACGTGGCATTCTACCTGCCGTTCTCAATGGAGCCGTTCATTTACCCATGGCAGATATACTGCTTCCCTCATGAGCAGCTTGGGCGGTACCCGCCTGTGGAGGAGTCGGATGAGTGGACGGGTATCTTGGAGCCGAGGCCTATGCTTGCTCATGATATGCGGGAGGGACCTGGACCGCCAATGTTTGTGGACATAGGGGACCGTTGGGATGAGTAGCCGGAGGCACTAGACGGATCGATCTGGTTCCTGCACTACTACTTCATCTCGATTTGTACTCCCCATTATGTAGCGCGTCGAAGATATTGATGGTCTCTCGATCGCCACAGGCTGATAACGAAATAAGTGGGAGCATCGTGGATTCAGCCCCCTTGTCCCGGTACTCAGGATCCGAAAGAAGCACACAAGTAACTGTGTTATAAGACAAAGCGACATAATACAGCATACATAGTGATAAACCCTGTGAACCCGTTTCAGAGACATTGGTGTTATGACGCCAATAGGCCCGAGATTCCTCAAATAATCTATCTTCGGCCTGCAGCCCTTCATCCTCACGCAACAGGCGTCGTCGGGATGCTGGCAACACTCGCGGACATGGCTGCAGAGTGGGCGGTGGGCTTGACAGCCGCGAAGCTGGTGCACGCGCCGCTGTCGGTCCAATCGCCAGCAGCCCCTGCGCAACATCGGTATCGTCAGTGATGTCCAGCGCCATCCCTCGATGAAGACTCACCTCCGGGAACATCACCGTAGCTCCACCACTTCGCCGTCCAAAGGTGGCCGTTGTAGATGACGGTGTCGCCGCCATTGTACTAGAGGCATCAAATCGTAAGCGCAGTCCTGCCACATGACAATCATGGACATACGGCAACGTTCGCGACCCACGCACTGACGCCGGCGCAGTTACCCGACGTCGCGGTCGTAGTGGGTGTAGAAGTCGAAGTGTGTGAAGTCGTGGAAGGCGTAGAGGTCGTCGAGACCGTAGAAGAGCGCGAGCTGGTCGGTACAGTCACAGGCTGAGAGCTGGTGGACGTGACGCCGCCCTGTCTAATCGCGTTCTTGACTGCAGCATCGAAGCGGTTGTTCGCTGCGTGATGAAAAGTCCCTCAGGAGCGTGTACTAGCCATCGATAACTCTGGGCCACGTACCATATGCCTGCGAGGCGTCCCAGAGCATGACACCGCCGAAGGACGAGTACTGGCTACGGGTCTCGAGAGCGATGTTGGCGAGCGTCGACGCGTCGACGTATCCGGAGCCAGCGGCAGTCGAAGAGGCGGGGGCGCCAATGTAAATCTTGACGTTCTTGTTGATCGCCTGGGTTTTCGCCCAGTTGTCCCATGACTCAAAGTCCCAATCGTTGGCGTTGCCTGCGTTCGAGACTTCGCAGTAGTTGTTGTCTGTGAGATGCGCGATGAGTATCACATGTCTGGTGAGCGGGCGCGAGACGCTGCTTACAGAACTGAACGTAGACAGCGTCGAACCCGACTGCGTTCAAGACCCTATGTGGTATCATTGTAAGACAATTGTCCATACCATAGCATGTGCAAAATGAGTGCTCACGTGGACATGTAAGCGTCGGGGAAGGGGCATTGAGGTGCCGCAGTCACGTAGTACTGCTTGCTGGCACCACTCGCAAGGGTGCGGATCCTGTTCACGAATGCGGCAAAGTGCGCAGTACCGCCGCCTTCGATGTCCAAGTCGATACTGCAGCAGCGCGTAAGATGCCATGCCATCAGAAGCGGTCACGGGGACGTACCCGTCAAGGACGGCACTGCCGAACGGGCGTACAGAGCTGGTACCACCGAGGAAGGTGTTCCAGATAGTGTCACCAAATGCCGAGGCCTGATCGTCGGAGGTGAAGGATGCCGCTCCTGTCGCGCCGCCAAGCGAGATTGTGACAATTTTGCCCTTCGACTGGCAGAACTGGATGTCCGATGCCAGGAAACTGCAGTCGGGCATATTCGTCCCGGGGAAGAGCGGATCATTCGTGGTGCTGCAGATCTGCGCAAAGCGACGTCAACCTCGTCAACGCTACGAGAATGCAATATAGTCACATTGGCAAGGTCGATGGAAGGGACTCCGCCAGGCCCAAAGAACACGTTCAGGAACGCGACGGGAAACGCGTCAATGGAATCATCCTGGGATTTCGGTCCATCAATGAAAATGTCAAAGCTGTGTAATCGAGTAATGAATTACCTGGCAGTATGTCGACAGCGTCTTCTGCCAGTTGGCGGTGTCGCTGTGGGTGGCTCCGTAGGAGTTCTGTCCCCAATAGCTGATAAAGGTATGAGCATCAAGCGCGGCTACCATGGAGACGCCAGAAAACGTACACCGCGAGCTGTTCCACGGTCAATGAGCATGACATCGGAACGATACATCAAGTACTAGTACTCACATTGTCGGATCTCGAGTTATCGAAGGCGGAAACATGGAATGCCCCCAAGGACAAGGCAGAGAGAAGCGAGGCGAGCCAGAAGGATGCCATCTTCAGATGTATCGCGGTGAAGTGCGGTTGGGGGAGCCCTAGCCTGGAGTGCAAGGAAAGATTCTGAAGGCTTTTATCCTCTACAACCAGCTAGAAGCACCACACGGTCCAGATGCGATCCGCACCGGTAGAGCGCCGCAGAAGACACGTATGCAGGAACGCGCGCGATGAACGCATGAAGCTCATTTTCTGTCAGCGACAGCAGTGTCTCTGGTGACCGACCGTGTCCACATGGAAGCGACGGTCGCTACCATGATAGAATGTCATCAGCCTGCGTCGTAGTATGTTCGGCAGTTTTCCGTCAGTGCTATATCGAGACAATGTCAGCCGTATCGACGACGCCCAGTTTGGGGAGGAGGGAAGGAAGATGCGTACCATGCGGCCCAGAGGACGGGGAGCATATGTTCATAGGGTCACAAAGCAGGCAGGCACAGACCCATGCTGGACGCGCTATGTCACGTTCCCAGCGGGAGCACACGATATCTCCATCTCTTGGGCTGTCTGGGATCAGAAGCAACGAGGTCGGACGCCCGGGAGACAGATACGAAAGGCTACTTGAGCCTGTATTCAGCTGATAGCGCTGCGCGTTTGATTCTGCGAAGCTAAGAAGATGGACCACATGGTGCGAGACTCTCAGAGTCTCAGCACGAGTGACTCGAATCCTCCCAGCCTGAGCCACATCGCAATGGAAGCGGCAAGCCCGATACGAACGGCACGCCGTCTTTGGAAGGCTTCAATGCGGATTTCATTGTATGTCGATGAACTGAGGTTTGCAAACGACCCAACTACCGGCAGATGGACCGCATGTAGAAGGCGTGGATGGACAGATACTGCGAATAGGTACGACTGCCTTCGTGATAGCCCGATCCAGTGCTTGAGGTTGATATTGTAGTCAGTCCGTCTAGTATCTAGTATCGTTCCCGATGCACCTCCAACATGGCTGTGATCGCCTCGGAAATACTCTTCCACGACCACAGTGTTCGCGACGAGCAAAGCAGTCAGGTGCAAAGTCTGGTGACAATCGTCGAAGAAGAGGCCTGATGGTCGTCGGTGATGATGGTGCTGGTTCGAGGTGGAAGCTGCACTCAACAGGCCTGACCATAGGCGCCCAAGCCGACACTTCCATCCCCCGAAGGCCTCGGGCTTGACCGGGGTTTCGAGGGTCACAGTACCTTGCCACTGCACAACACCATGTCCGACAACGGCTCACTGGCTGATCCGCGGGCGACTCGATTCACGTACGCCAGATGTAATGGTGTCACGGCGAACTCAGCGTCAGTCATACAAGGACACACTGGCGTAACTGGGCACCACATGGTACACGCGGAACAATGTGCCAAAAAACCATATGTCCCCGCAGCGCATGTCATACTCGCCAGCAGGATCATTCTTCAGCGGTAGCAAATTAGCCATCCATATGCACGCGAGGCACGGCATTGAGTGCTAAAAACGATCAGGTACAAGGGAGAGTCTAGTAGGGTTACATCGTCGAACTTCGCGGGCACAGTTACTTTCCAGATTCCCCGGGTCCGCTCTCGATCGAACAGGGCCCGCACATGGTGCATGCGGAGGTGAATCAGCACGCGCCGTTGTCAGTCCAAACACCGGCCGGGCCTACGGACGCACAGTCAGTATCATCGTCTGCTACCGGTTGTCACGACGTAGACAGGGGCGTACCTCCGGGAACATCATTGTAGCTCCACCACTTTGCAGTCCAGAGGTGGCCGCTGGAGGGAGATGAGTGTTAGACAGATGACTCCGTTGATCAAGAGATGCGAGATGCGGACGTACTTGTACGTGACCTGGTTACCACCGACGTACTGAGAACGAACGAGTGAGTTCTCACGACCCGATATGGAGAGCTGCGAGGGAGACGTACTGTAGTGCTAGAACCCCAGGCGCTGATACCACTGCAANGCACCCCCAGTGGAGGCAGGTGCCGTTGAGGTTGAAGTGTGAGTGCTCGTTGTGGCTGTCGTACGGCGTGAAGATGTCGACGTGCTGCGAGCGGTAGTCGTGGACCTACGAGTTGTGGTGGTCGTTGCACGC
>JAPEVG010000783.1:0-10210 GCA_029747595.1 Trametes cubensis
ATCAATCAGTACCTTATAGGTTCCGATATAGAGCGGAGGTGGAAGTGTTGGCCTCTCCGGGAAAAGGCGGTCAACGACGAAGACAGGCGTAGAAGATATCTCTCTGGGTTCGTGACGTGAGGTGCGCAGAAAATCCGGTGCTGACAGCGTGGATGGGAGGGCGCGGCGCCCAAGAACCCGAGCGGGCGATGCACGCACCGGAGAGAACAGCAACAGCCTTCGTATGAGCACATCGTAGCCCACAGCAGAAGTACACGTAGCCTGCCCTCTGAGGCTCCCAGGAAACGTATTATGGGACGTTGGATAGCACAAAGGAGCCGCAATGACCGTGGTGAAGCCACCAGAACCGAATATAGCATCTAGTAGTAGTGTAGACGTACCTGGGGTACTATCCTTATCCTTCCTATGGGGCATAGAAGATGTGCGTTTGCGTGTCAGAAGCTCTGGAAGCCTGCTGTGCCGACGAACCGAGTCCGAGTCCTGTAGTACGGAAGAGGTACGATGCGACCGTCCAGAGTGGGCTGAGGCATTCACGGGACTTGCTGCTCGGGAGGGAGAGGACATGGGCGGGACGTAGGAGGACGAGGCAGACTGTATGCGCGTTCAAGTGATGTGTTGTGGGCGAAGATGGAGTGGGCGGTGCATGTGGAAAGGACAAGGCGAAGGAGGAAATGGGAGGAGGGGACGAATCTTGTGTCAGCACGGAGTACATCACGAAGCGCTGAGTGCTCTGATAGAAGGCCAAGGAGACTGACCTGCGCAAGCTGCAGCTGGAGCATGGTGGCTCGGACACGGGCGCCGCGTCCCCTGCGTCGTTTGAGGGGGCTTGCTCGTTGTGGGCGGCGATGATGAGGAGTTGAGGGCGAGGAGGAAGACGAGGAGGAGGAAGTTGGGAGGGGAGAGCGGTCGTTGCCTCAAGAAGGGTTCTGCCGAGAATGGGCGCCTAAACCCAGGGCTGATCCCAAGCAACGCGAGATCCCATCCCAGATTCTTCCGCGTCTATTCAATTTTGGGCCCTCCCCGCCACTCATCGTCGTCCCCGTCGTGCCTTGCACCGTAACCCTCTTCTTGTAAATTCTCTTACACATCGAACCATCTTCCAACACGCCTCAGCACACCTTTGTCAAATCAGCCGTCCAGGCCGCCGTTCGTGCGTCGGCTAAACAGGACGCGGTAGAAGGCCTCCGGTCATTAACCCGCGCATCTGCACAATTTCACTACGGCATCACTCGGATTCCGACCCAGAGCAATCCACGAGGATCTCTCCAATCCTCCATTTTTACAGGACATGTCCACTGGCACGTCCAGCATCCGTTCCTCCGATCCAACGTAGAAGACAAAAAGGCTATCGGTGTTCTAAAGAGCCTTGCCACAGTGTGGTTCCATGCCAACCAATGGGCATGAATGCTGCTGCATCTGCTTCCTTGGCGTACGCTTCGTAAGTTACCAAGCTACGCCGTGAACTTGTGCTACCTTGCTTGCTCGTACTCAAAAGTTTCTATGTCTCTTTTACTCGTTCCGTCGCAACGGCGCGGGTGTTGCATTGGAGCATTCGTATCAGTAGAAGCGCGAGTGTGCGGATATTTCTACCTCTGCGAAAGGTTACGAGGCCCTAGTTCGAAAGGAACGCACACATGTACCCGGTCAGATCCCTTATGAACGAATGCTAGTAATCATGACCATAGAGAATGGCAAGAAAAGAAAGCAGAGCATTACAATTCACATCGTATGGCGCAAACAGTACAATACATCGGTGATACAGCACACAGGGTCCTGGAACGTAAACGTGACTACGCGAGAGCATTTTCGACGTCGGCGCTGTCGTCGCCGGTCTCGAGGTTCGCAAACTGCACGGAGGAGAAAACGCCATCAGCAAACCCGCGCCCGAGCACACAACNGGGGGGAAGAATGCTTACCGAAAGGAAGGCTGCAGGGCGGTGCTCTTCGGCCCAGAACAGCAGCGGGGTGTCCAGTTGGACAGAGAAGTGGATGTTCGGCGACCAGAGCTGTGTCAACCCGATGCCGTAGTTCCATACTCGGCCCTCAGGCACGAGCGTCATTCCGAGGATACGATCTGAGAGCAGCAGCTGCACGCGCTCAGACATGTTCGGGTTGAAGCCAGGCGGGTTCGGCGAGGTGTCCGTGTTCTTCCGGCCCCATTCGAACCCAGGGACCGTGAGCTGGTGAGCGGACAGCGAGACCGAACCGGGCGTGAACGCGCAGGTGATACAAATGGAAGACGACGTCCATTCGGGATGTTCGGCCATGATCTTCGCCTGCGTCGTGACGTCCGTCGGCGATAAGTGAGGCAACTCGAGCGCCTGGGTCTTGATCCACCCTAGCGGCTCCAGGTCCTTGAGCAGGAAGTCGTCGCGAGGAAGCTGCGAAGGCAGCTCGACGCTGTTGTTATTCCCACGTTGAGGCACCCAGACGACAGCCTTGATCTCCTTGACCTGCTTGTTGTCGGGAGGGGAAACGCCATAGAGGAAGGCGGCGACTTGCGTGCGAAGGTCCGCAGCGGTGATGAACGCGCGCAGAATGTTCTTTGGCAACACGTACGTGTACGACGTCGCGTCGTCCTTGACATCGTCGTTCGAGACGTAGATGTGCTGCAGACGAAGGGGCAGGTGCGTCGCAGAGATTGCCCGTACACGCCAATCCGACTTGCTGCTGAAGACCTGTTGCTCGTAATTCGTGGCTGTAAACGCATTGCGTCAGTGGGCTGGCTAAAGGAACGATACTGTGTTGAGCTTACTCGTAACGGTCTGGATCGCGTCGCCGTGGACGTTAGTGGTTTGCGTCTGCACAGCCGTGACCTGGCTTTGTGCTTCGGAGCTCTTCTCGAGCTCGGCCATCTGCTGCCGCTGGACGGAGGGTGCCGCGATTTCCTGTCCGAGGATGATATCACGGATCTCACTGGCGGTCAGTGATGCGATGTTGACGCTGTTCCTCTTTCCGAAGTCCTGCATACTGGTGGTCAATACGCTGACGCGGAATCGAACATCTCAAGGACGTACCGCTAGGATGAGGTCCTTCAGGGCAACCTCAACCTTGATCCACTCTTCATCGGACAAGGAAGGCCAGACGAAGTGAGGTTCGGTGATGGTGTTCTTGTCGGGCCGCAGAATGATCTTGGCCTTCTCTTGATTGACGTGGAGGCCTCGGAGGAGAAGGATGAGCCGGGAGAACGCGGTGTAACTGGAAATGGACTTCAGCCAATCGTCGTAGAGGTTGAACAAGACCATCTGTGGTTGTGTAGCACGCTGCATCGAGAATCATGAGAACGCGGTCACTTCGAGTTGAGAACGACACATACCAAGATCAGATCACCGAACTTCTCCATCTTCATGCATGCCTGGAACGGCAGTTGGAGTTCGCTGCCCTTGATGACGATGTTCGGGAAGTCGAGCAAGTGAACCTCCAGAGGGTCCAACATGCCCTTCCGGGTGACGATGACCTGCTTCGGTTGCTCCTCAACAGGCAGCGAACGAACCAGCGCAGCCACTTCTTCGGCCGTCTTCCACTTCGCCAGCTGACCTAGACGCTTCTGACCCGCCCAAACGCTCGTGTGGATGATCTTGAGGAACAACTGCCCAGACCGCGGGTTGAAGATGAAGATGGCGCCGTTGATTGGCTTCGTCGTCAAGTTACCCTCAAACGTCTTGTGGATGGTGACACGGTACACGTTGGTATCGTCGACGAACCAGATGATCTGGTTGGAGAACAGTTCGGAGTAGTTCTGGCTGTTAAGATACGGCTCCGTCGGCTCGGACGAGTACAGTTGGAGACCCTTGCGGATACGCTCGCGCAACACATGGCACGCCGGGTTCGCTTTCATGATCTTCGCCATGGCTTGCTGAATGAGGGGCTTCAGGCCAGGGAACCAGTTACCGAACGCTGACCACAAGTTGTAGGCCAGGTCCATGCCAATCATGAGACCGGTAGGCGATGGGTAGATACTCATCGAGTCCGAAATCTGGGGCGGGAGGTCAATGAATGCCGGCAGCGTACTGATGCATGACATAACTCACGTAATCGAGGAACTTCGCACGAGTGTACCGCTCGATATCATGGGAGTCGAAGTCTCCCCAACGCAACTGGACGTCGATCCAGAACTTGTTGCTGGTCGTGCCGTCAAGGACGTCCTTGCTCTGGGAATCGTGAGGTATGTCAGTACGAACTCTACCGATTGAGCTGACAGACGACTTACGTCTGTGACAAGCGAGGGCCGCGCAATGTTCCACTGTAGTGGTTGTCAGCAGAGGTTTCCCTTCGTTGACAACGATACGCACCTTGTACGCAGAGAACAACAAGATATCTGCACAAGACGAGTTCATCTTGTAACTCTTACGCGGGTGGATGGTCTCCTTCTGGACCGTCTCGATCTGAAGGGGCTCCAACTCCTGATCGAAGACTTGACACTGTGACATACAAATCAGTCAGTCTGCCTAGTAAGTGGAGGCACAAATGGCTTACCAAGTCCATGACGACGGATTCGTGAACTGTACACGCGTCGTTAGAATACGTGTGCGTAACAGTGAAGACAACTTACTCTTCTGCCACAAGTGCGCACGGAAGATCTGAATCAAACTGATCTTGAGAGTAGGGATCTTGCCGTGCCTACAAGGATGTCAGCGACGTCGGCGCATTGAACAGAGAGCATACATACATGAAGATTCCAGTGAGATCAAGTTGGACCTGGAAACCGACGTAGACGTTTGCACGGTTGATCGTGGGACTCCACCACAGAGTGAAACGACGATTGGGAATCTGGTTCAGACCAGACCGCTGCGCGTTCGTGAGCTTCTTGTACCGCATAGACTCCTCGAAGCCGGACGCCTTCTCCCAGAACAGACCCTCCCAGGTGGGGAAGTACGTGCCCTTGAAGAGGGTGTGCTCGAGGATACCCTCAACACCACCCAGAGCGGCGATGACGTCGACACGGTAGTTGTTGAGCTGCCAAAGTTTGCCGTCATGACGCTGGGAAGTCCACCAGAAGGGATTGCTGACGGAAAGATGCATTCGTTAGATACACAACAAGTCGCGAAAGCGAAGCTGACTTACTGCTTGAGGAGCTGGTATTGCTTCCAGTCGGTACGCACACGCCAACCGCGGTCGTAAGCAAGGCTGAAGAGGTTGAATTAGATGAGGGCAAAAACGCAAAACGGAGCAGGAAGCACTCACGTATGACGGTCCTTCTGGAACAACGTGTTGATACGGGGGATACCCCGATCCCAGCTATCCTCCAGATCCTCGAGCGTGAGTCGACGGTTCTGTGCGTTCGCTTCCTTCCGCTTCATGGAGTATTCGGACCACACACGTGCAGAATCCATAAACTCAGTTTCCCAAGGCTGTAGGTAGCGGTACAAGTTGGGGATGAGCTGGTCCTCCTCATGGGACATACCAGCTCTGAAGTGCGTGACTGTTGGAAAGATTATGAGTCTTCAGTGGTGAAGGAAACGTCGAGTGTGCTTACCGCCAACATCAGTCTGTTTGGACCACCGAAGATCGCTCTGAGGGATGAGAACGTGACCCATAGACAGCATGCCCAGACCACCAAGCTCCTTCGGGGTGTAGAATACGACGGGAGGGAAACGCGACGGCATCTTCGAGTTCAAGCCGATCTTGACACGGGTCTGGATCTTGTTCTCCGCCTTGACAAGAGCGTCGAGGAGCTCGTTGGTATGAATCACTGCTTCACGGTAGTACGTCATGAGGCCGATGAGCGCAGTGTTCCACTTGTTGACGATCTTGGAGAATGTCGTTGAGCCAGAGCTCATGAGGACCTGCCTGATCCGGTTATTGAACTGCTGCACGCCCTCGTCCGATACACGCAAGAACGCCTGTGCCGTCCGTTCCTTCGTCTGCTCGTTCGTCAAGTTCCAGACAGCGTCCTTCAACGAGTACTGCTCGCCGTTGAGCGTCCGGATCTTCGGAAGGATTCGGACCTCGAAGCCGCACATGGAGAAGAGCAACTGCGGGTTGTCCTTCGAGTAGACGCTGACGAAAGTGTCCTCCCACTCAATCGTCGTGAGCGACCGCGGCAGGCTGTTCTTCACGTTCCAGAACACCGCTCGTCCCAGGTTGACGTCGTGCTTGATGAGACGCATCCTACAGTCCCGCGGCCAGCAACGTTTGTTGTTGTACCCGATAACGTTGTTGTTAGTCGGATCAGGGTTCGCGCTGAGGTACCGCTGGATGAGGTCACGCGCTTCCTCCGCAGTGAAGCGGAAGAGAATGTGGATCCTGTCAACGTAGCGCGAATACAACCGGATAGGGTGGCGGGTCTCTGTTGCGACGTCACGGTACTGCAAGAAGTTGTTGGGCATCTGCGGGGGCCCAGCCATCTCACTTGCACGCTGCAACCCGAGGATGAGCAGGTCCAAGACGAGTCCGTAGTACTGGAAGACGAAGGCGGAGAATTGCAGGCCTCGAATCAAGCCGTACGCGTTCGTATGAGCCATGTCTGTGGGCCAAGTCAGTGTCATGAAGGGGTAACAATGATGCGAGACGTACCCTTGTATGTCAAAACCGTGTTGTTCTTCGCCGTGATGTAATCCGCGAGGTTGTGATCGAGGATCAGACGCAGTAGACGGTTGAGGAGCGTCAGGTCAATCTTCTCGTACACCTTCGACAGGACGGTTTCCATCATGACGTTGCACTCTCCTTCACTCGTCTCCCAAATGTCGGTCAAGTTGTTGATGCCTTGGCACCACTTGTAGACCAGGAGCGGAGGAGGCTCGGTATCCTACAAGAACGTAAGCCGCTTTCAAAGTCGTATCGACATAGCATAGCTTACCGCAGGTTTGATCCAGGCCGGGAAGAGCCCACGCTTGTCGGCCTCGAAGAACAGGAACTGGTCGAGATACTGGCAAAGAACATGAGAAAAGTATGATTGTACTGCTAACAAACGCCACTCACCGCATCGGTAATCTTCTCCACCGGCTCGATATCGTAGCACGGGATGAGCTTATCGTAAGTGTCGAAGAACTCAATTCCGGCCTCCTTGAACGCGCGTTGGGTGAGAAGAAGCCGCTTGATCCGTGACAAACACTCGTGCGGGTTGTCGTACGCCTGCTCGATTAATGCCAGTTCTTCACGCTGAGATTGGTTGAGGCGACCTTTGACGGAATACGCCTCCTTCAGCTTCTCGAGGGCAAGGACAAGCAGCTTCGTGTCGTGCTTGTAGTTCAACGGGGGGAACGGGATAGGCGAGAACTTCCGGCTTTCCAACCAGTGGACGGTCGCAGTGTAGATCGCGACAGCCTCCTCGGCGCTGATGTAAGGACCGTCCTTGAGGTAACCATGCTGACGCTCCTGCTCGGCCTTGAGGTACAGACGAGTGAGGCGGCCCAAGTTCTTCTTGACGACGGCTTTGTCGACAGTAGCACCACGGCGAATGCGCTCACGGTTGTAATGAGCGACGGAAGTCCACCAGTCGGCCTTACTCTTGATGTACCTGAGAATGATGTTCTCGATGGCTGTAGGCATACCGGGGACCTTCCATGGGATGTTCGCCTTCCAGCAGCGCCACGCCTCAGACAGGTGTTGTAAGATCGTCTTCGCCTTGTTCTGCTTGATAGATTCGGGCATCATATCAAGGATATCGTGCATGACAGCGGCGCGGAGCTCGAGATCGTAGTGGGATTCAACACGCTGCTTCGTTACGGTCTTCGCAATACCTTTGCTGTTACGACCTTCGAATTGACGAGCGAGCAAATTGCCAAGCCTGTGACCCAAAATGTCAGTATCGCGAGGAGCCCCCGATTGTCGCACAGCTCACCATCTCTCCAAGAGCGGCACGATACCCCGCATGAAGAACAGCCATACCCTCCATCCCGGAGCCCAGAACCCGCAACCGGGGCCTTTGCCCACAGGACCCGTGTTGAACCGGTAGTAGATGAGATGCTTCAGATCCTTCGTCATGCGCACTTGCCTCATCAGCTTGTACTTGTACCGGTACATGCCAGTCAACGCGCCGATGTGCGCAAAGATATATTGCAGCGCGTCTGCAAGCTGGAAGGCGTCCACGTTGCCTAGGCGGAACTGAACGTGCGCATCGACGACGAGCTTGGTGAGCCGCAAAATCTCTCGACACAGGTGGAAGGCGTTTCCAAAACGGGACTTCTTCCGCTCCTTCGTCGTCAAGGTCCTATGTACATAATGTGAGATGCTATGAAAGACAGTCAAATTGGCGATACGTACTTTACCGGCTTCAGGTTCATGTTATAGTCAAGATGGAGGTAGTTCAGATTCTATGCCTGTACGTCAGCAGGTACTCTGTTATGATAGCACAAGCGAACATGCCTTGCGATGAATGAGGAGGTTAAGCATATTGTAGCCCTGGCGGCAGACCTGCAAACCAGCCTCTACCCAATCCAACCGCGTTGTCTGGAAGAACTTGGTGGCCTTTAGCTGGCGGAACAGATTCTTCTTCGTCATCGCCTTCTCCGGCCGCGTATGAAGCTCGTTGAGGACGTAGCACTTCAGTAGCTTCTGGTACGACACGCGGACCTTGACCGGCTGCCCTGGCGGGCAGTGCTCGAGGTACCAATTCTTCACGAGCGGCACGTCTTGAGCACGACGCATCCTGCCCGAACGACGCTTGTAAGGGTCTGGCGCCCACCAGAGCGCGATAGCGTCGGCGGTCAAGTCGTTCTCAAGTGGCTTGTCCTCCAGGAAAGGCTGCACTTCATCGGGGAGCTCAAAGTCATCATCATCAGCACCGTTAGGGCCAAAGACGGCGTCCTCATGGGATACTAGGGGCGCATTCTTCGGCGTGAAGCCACGGAGAGAGATGGGATTGATGAGCGGGTCGAAGTAGAATGCGGGGAGGTCAGGGTCGTCTGTGCGAATGTAGACGTTCTTCGGGCTGTGGTAAGGTGCGATGTGGACCGAGCGTGGAAGAGAGTTGTACAGATGGGGAAACGCGACACGGTACTCCGTACGGATTTGTTGGCGGATGATGACCTTGTTAATGTCGTTGAACTCGTTCCAGTCCTCATCGAACGTGTCCATATCCCTGTACAACGGCTCGAACTTGGGACCTCCAGGTATCGCCATGTTCAACGCCTTCGCAGTGAAGAACGACTTCTTGTCGAAGAGGTACGAAGAATTGCTGTCTGTATGGTCGGAGAGCAAGGTCCTACCTAAGCGATAGAGGTTGGCCATGATAGGGAGCGTCAGGTTCCAGTAACGGTAGGAAGGACCGTTGACGTGGGGGGTATCAATGAGGGGTTTGGGATCATAGAACCACTCATGGATAGCGGAGTCTTCCTCTGGGTCGAGTTCGAGCTGGATCGCTTCGAGAGGCTCGACGTCGAGGATGTTGTCGCCGTAGTCGAGAGGAGGCTCCTCGTCGTCGAAGGGAGGGAACCTCATACGTTTGAAGTGTCTGCGGTCCCGTTTCTCCCTCCGCATCGCAAGCCACATCGTACTCCACTGCGCATGGTAGACAGGCTCGATGACTCTGGGAATCTCGTTCACGAACGTAATGGCACCCGTGATGTGGTAGAGCACCGATACCTCGCGAACTTGCTCCCAAGGATAAGGAATGTTCTCCAGGAGCTTCATGACCGCATGCGGGACGTACTTAAGGGCACCAAGATGTACACGCTTGTCATTGCGAAACTTGCGGTTGCTCATGTCACCGTGGTCCTTGATGATTTTGCGAACATGTTCGGGAGGGAGATCCTGAAGGGAATGAGCCAAGACTCACAGAGGAGACCCAAACGGTACACATACCTGCTTCCCCATGTCCACGAAGCCTCCTTTGCGCTTTTCACCATAACGCTTCTTCTGCATTTGANTCCACTTCTGGGATTTTTGCGCGAGTACCTCCGGAGGCATACGAGAGCTCGAGGGCTCACCAGGGGNTCGGTTGAGACGGCATTCCTGGAGGCGCAAGCGGCATGCCTGGCATACCGGGAGGTGGTGGGGGCATTCTCATGCCCGGAGGCGGCGGAGGCATTCCTGGGGGGTANGCTCATGGTCGACGNACGAGAGACAACAGGTAGAGTGCTCAGTAAGCGCCTCCAAACGCATGAACGCGCGTGAGTCACGTGCACATCGTTTCAGGCGGAGCGATCATCACTCAAGACTCCGCTCTCGACGCCCCAAAATGGTATCGGTAGTGAGCAGGTCGTCCCAAAGTCTGTGTCATTGCCAAGCGATCGTCAACTCAGGCTTCAGCATCCCGCGGGCTGGGCAG
>JAPEVG010000784.1:0-10168 GCA_029747595.1 Trametes cubensis
GTAATGTCAGTCTTCCAACTTGTAATCTGTTCGTGGGACGCTGTAACACACCGTCCGCTGGCTTGTACGCGTCGCCGGAGGACTTGTACGCCCGCGCTCGCAGCTTTGTACGCCTCGCGCGGGGTCTTGTACGCCTCGGATGGCGGTTCGTATGTGTATGCCTCATACAGGCGGTGGCCGTTTGTCACCTTTGCAGGGAGCCCGTCATGTTGTGTCCATCACACGAGTGGGAGGTGAGGCGGGGTTGGATTTCCAGTTCCGATGGTGCGAAAGCTGGAAAGCTCGAAGGGTACAGGACGAGATGTTGTGCTCTCGCCGCAGAAGTGTACCTGGTGACCCGGTACAACGCGCGGGGTCTTGTACGCCTCGGATGATGGTTTGTACGCCTCGCGCGGGGTCCTGTACGCCTCGCGCCGGGATTTGTGCGGCCTCTTAGATGTTCAGCGCGGTGGTGATACCTCTAAAGAGCTAGTTTATGTCAATGGAACGGCATATCGTATTTAGTTGCGTGCAATGTGATAACTATTGGTGTTGTGCTACTCGCTACCAGACACATCGCCGGCGTCCGTATCGCCCTCGTCCTCGGAAACCACATCCAGCGTAGAAGGTACATGGAGGGAAGTCTTCCGGCGGCGCCCAGGTGCCGAGACGTCCTTGTATGCCCNTCGCCCAGTCAGGTATTATACCCTCATCCCGGAGGTAGGGCACCCACATGGACGCAAAATGCATCCTCAGGCCGTCGAATATCCCTGCTTGCTTCTCAGCATACGCCCGTAGTCCACGGCGCAGCTCCGGAGTGACACCCTCCCGGTTTGCACTCTGCTGGCGCCACCACACAGCCTTCCACTGTAGGAATGCGAGCACTCGTCGCATTTCCTCCATCACAAGTTGCTCCTCCTCTGCCCACCGTCGAGCACGCGCTCGCGACCGTGCCCATTCCACCCGCATGCTCTCGATGAACTCGTCCGAATCCCCTGAGCTCCGAGAGGCTCGTACAGTATCGGAGGTGAGCCAAATCCAGGATGGCTGATGTCGACCTTCACTAGCGTCGTTGTCATCTCTTCCCGGGCCCCTGATGTCTTCCTTCTGCAAGGCCCTGTAGCGTCCCCGCCAGTCCCCGTTAGGATCGAGTACAGCGAGGGCTGCATACGCTGCACGATATCGCTCGGTCACACGATTGAGCTTCGTCTGAAAGCGAGCGTAGAGGGATCGGATTCTTGTGCCTGCGCGCTGTCCGGCCCCAGATACATTGAGTCGCTTGAACTCGGTAATACCCGTGAGTACGCGGAGGAATCGGCGAACATCTTCCAGGCTGTCGGACAGCTGCGCGAGGCGGAGGCGACTTTCCTTCCGCACCAGTCCCGCGAGTGCGCCCTGTTCGCGAAGATGGGTTGGAAGGGACGATGGCAGCCACAATTTGATGTGCTCCGCTCGGACGCGAGGAGAAGTTGTTGCTGATGTGGAGGGCGACGGCAAGATTGACGTTGAGGTGTCGAGACGAAGCGGAGGAACCATTGGCATATGAAAGTCTTGAACAAGTTGCCATAGCTCAATGCGCCGCAGAAGCGCGACGCGCTTCTCTTGCTTTTCGGCAGCCGATGCAATGCCATCGTCGTCAGAACGGAGCAAAAGGAGACGTCTGTTGAGACGCGGTTAGTACGAAGGCAAAGAGGGCTGGTAAAAGCACTCACTGCTGCTCCTCTAACTCGATGCCAAGTTGGAGGAAGACGCTGGGTGTGACTTCGTGCGCTGGTAGCGTTCCCTTGATATGCTCATCCTCCTCTTCAAGAGAGAGCTCCAATTTGGTACGCTTCATAGATAGAGCTGAGTGGTGTTAGCATCACAACGATGAGCATGGACAAGATATGCTTACGGGTAGTCGCCTCTTCATACGGGTCAGGCTTCGAGGGATCCTTCTCCCACTCGTGAATCTTCTGTTCCCACTTCGTGATTATCTCGGGCTTGAATGTTTTCGTATATTCATCGAAATTGCGCGATTGCACTTCGCGCATCTTCCGAGCTTGTTGGAGAGTGCGCAAGAAGTCTGTCCCTGTCAACCACAGGTCAGTGACAACGCGACCTACGGCTTCACGCATCGCTCACCGAAAGAGATGATTTTCTGCCAATTCCAGGCGCCCCAGTTGTCGTTTAGAACCTCATGACGTGCTCCTGGGTTCATCTCACGGGTGCTGAGGGCGATGGGATTCAGATGAGACCACTGGGCCTCAATGCCTTCGCCGTACGTTCGCCCAACATGTTCTTGAAAGTTGAGGGAAAACTGAGAGTGGTTGGGACCGTGGACACGGTAATGCTTCTTCGGAATGACGAAACGAGTATCAGGGATGACGGAGCTATGGAGGTGCATTGATTCAGGGAGTTCGCGCATACGCGTGAATAGGTTTCTCGACCATTGACACGCGATGTCATACGAGAGCAGCAGGGGAAGCTTTGAGCCCATGAGGGTCGAGAAGAGGACGAAGTCGGTGTTAGCGTAGCGTTCTCCAAATTGCATGTCTCCAGCGCCGTTGCGACGAATCAGAGCGTGTCGCGCGCATAACACCGCAACAACGCCAGACGCAACATAACCCTCCTTGTGAATATTCGCTTTGACAATCGCATTGTGCTCCGCTGTACACCGATTCTCCTAAATCCAGGTGAGCATCAAAACGGGTATGATGTCAACTCCCGGTGCTCACTTCCGTCTGTTTGCCGCACTTCTCTACATGAGCTTGATACGGCGAATCCTCGACAAAATAAGATTGCCCGTTGCCAAGCTCCACATCGTCAAACCCACGGTCTTTGCACTTGACACGGAAGTTTGCGTCAATCATCAGATATTGCGTGTATTTCCACCTACGCAATAGACTATAAGGTAAGTTGACGCACTGAGAATAGAGCAACGATGAGCATACCTTTCAGCTGGGGGCAATGTTTGCCAGTCCGCGGGGATGTTCTTGTCGGGATGTGGACATGCGGGGCATTCTACCGCAAGTGCACCGTTTATTGTCGAGGCGATGCCTGAAGGGTCATGACCGCGGCCGCCCCTCTTCAACATGACGAGATAACGATAGAGCCGTATACAGTGCGAAAACTGACGGTAGCGATCCTGTGACAGGCAAGTGAGTACTGGATGAATGATCGACGTACATGTGGGACGTACGGGTAGGTTGGAGACACCGGTATTGTTCGTAAAGCGAAGGAGGGTCTTCCAGTAATCGTGCAGGTTAGTCTTTGCTTGGAAGTTCAACTCCTGGAACTTGGCGAGGATGTCAAAGGTGAAGACGGTGGCGGGACGTGATGTTGTCGCAGGAAACCAGCCTTCTCGGAGCAGCTGAACGTACTGATGGGTGAAAGAACCGTGTTCGTCAAGGCATTCACACCAGCGAACTTCCACTTCGTGTACGCCAGTGAGATCGCCTACAACGACACATCGCGTAGCCTCGGAAGGACGAGGGCAGGGTGCACCTCTGTGGCCGAGCTGGACGATCAACCCGAGGTCACGCAGTGACCGACGTACAAAGCGTCCCGGTAGTAACCACTCCTGTAGAAAGTCAGCAGATTCTAGGGTACTAAGCTATGTCGACATACCTCCAACCGGTGTAGAACCAGGCCCCCCNGTTGCATGTCTCTCCACGATACAAGGACCGCAGTGAAGACGGCGCCCCCGACAATCCTTACATCTAAGGGTTGCTTCGCGCATCTTACAGCCGTCGCACAAGACGGATCCGTTCTCGACAGGCTCTTCTGGGCCTTCGAATCGCAGGAGTTCGTCAAGAAACGTTGGCAGAAACGGTCGAGCGTCGCGAATCCGATTCTAGCCAGAAGTGAGTAGAGAGTGCGTCTCCGTCTTGCTCAGACTTACAGCAGCTCGCGCATCGCGCCTAACCCGCCGCTTCTTCGCTTCGCAGGGGCTTGATTCAGAGAGTTGCGATTCTGATGCTTCGACATCAGCGAGACCTACTTCGACGGTGAATGTGGGAGGGGTCGACGACTCGTCGATTTCCACGCCCTCAGATCCATCGTCGTCCGAGGCAAACACGTCCTCTGGGTGTAGCACGACAGTCTTGGTCTTCTGGCGGACTCCAATACGGCCTCTTGAGATGGAGGCCAAAGAGATACTGCGGACTGTCCGAGAGGATTGGGCGGGCGCCGTCGAGTTGTCTTCTGGCAGTACAGTCTTGAAACCCCCGCGCGATCTCTTGGTTGAACCTTTGTTGGATGTGGTTGAGCGGGCGCGCTTTTTCTGTCCGTGTGGCATACGCTTGGGTTCGAGAAGTGTAGAAATGGTAGAGCGCAATACTAAGGTCTGGTCTGAGGTGGGAACGGGAGGAGCAGCAGGCGGGGAGAACGCGGGCTTCAAACTTTGCCTTAGGCGCCTCAATCATGGACACCGCCCCACGAACTCTATAGCTAGCTTGCACTATGACATGGATTGGTAGAAAACTCGCCATTACTCTTGACGTACTGGCCCAGCAAAAATACTTCTGATTACATAGTGGAAGATCCTTGAGTGCAACAGCCTAGAGATATGTATCCTGCAGCTTGCCGTTCATGGCTTTCCCGCTCAAACGACGTCGGCGCGGTTGTACATTCCCACATGCAGCATGCTGCGAATCAGCTTCAGCATACGAATATTCAAGCCATTCCAACAATAGCTACGCATGAACATCTAGTCCTATTATCACATCTCAACCAAGCTACGATACCATATGCACAGAGGATGATGTTATATACAAGCTCGGAGACATCATCGCGATGTCTGCGGACGGTCGGACACACAAGCTCGGAGACATCATCGCGATGTCTGCGGACGGTCGGAYACACAAGCTCGGAGACATCACCGTGATGTCTGCAGATAGTCGGACACACAAGCTCGGAGACATCATCGCGGTGTCTGCGGACGGTCGGACACACAAGCTCGGAGACATCATCGCGATGTATACGAATGTCTGGCTGAGCGAGTTAGAAGACGCCTTTGCGAATTGTCAATCGATTCAACAGCTTCTGCAGGTATATGACAGCATCGTACCTCTGCCTTTGTTAGACCTGGCTCAACGTAGTGACCAGCCGAATGCAAGTCGTGTGTATTTTCACTGGCAGTAGTAGTGAATACTATCCAATGCAAGCAGCCGACGGGAGTTAGTCCGGAACATGGGTCCTCCACCTATAGGCTCCGCACCGGGCGAGACGACCAAGAGATTCGGAACGTTTTCATGACATACGTTCCATTGCACCCACCCCTCGCGCGCGGCTACATATACACACCCCAACGATGTACATTTCCCACTTCTAGATACTGCACACCCGGCCAGTGTCGCAGGCACCACAAACGTTTGTGAAGCATATGTTCGGTCGTGGTATCCGCCGCCCTACACGCAACCATGCCTCGACACGCTAACCGTACATTTGAAAGAAGTCAAACCCACACCATGCGGATCCCTCTTTGTACGAAGTATCTAAGACCTTCTGAGCTCTTTCAAGACTGTTTGAGCTCGCAGCTAGAGCCCCTGCACCGAGTTGGCGCTTCTCAGGTCCTAGCTTGCCCTAGCGTCTACCTGAATCGGACTGACGACTCGGAAGAGCTGACCCTTCCTTGGGTCCGTGGTTTCGTCTCCAGGTTCCGCCCTATTGTCTTGCTTTGCTATCCCGCCATCCCAATGGCGCATATATTGACTGTACTGTGATCTAGGTTCCCATTGTGAACATGTTTGCACGATTGTCCCGGCCGACCATTTTCCCATAGACTACTGGATATTAATGGCATTCGCGTACAACAAGCTATTGTGTCTACGTATCTTGTACTCTTCGAGAGTGATTCCTGGGGGGCGCAGTATGGCTAACTCAATAGCTTGGGCGGATCTTCAGCGGCGCGGGCCTGCGTTTCGTATATCTACATGGGGCGGAGCATTCGTGGCTACGATGCTGCCGCCGGATGATGAAGAGGGAGAGCGGAAGGGGATGTCGGGGTGAATTGCGTGATACTAGTCTTGGGTGTGACAGCTATGTGGGGAGAATTGATGGAGAGGTTGATAACGACGCGGCCGTCGGAGTCTCGGAGACGGTGATCGCGGGCACGGAGGCGCAAGGGCGTGAGGGCGCGAGGGCGCGAGGGCGCGGACGTTGGGGCCCGAGGCTTACGCGTGGAGAGTAGATGTGACGACCGTGTCTTTGAAGTCCAACCCGCCTCATGCGCCGGGCATGTCACTTCGTAGAAGTCAGCGATCAAAGCCCTATTGAAAAGTGCCATGCTCACCACTGCCGCCTACATACAGCACAACGGCGTGGAGCAGCAGGGGACGCCGGCGGTTGTTTGGGCGAACGTTCCAGGAGGGTCGCAATCATCTGGCGGTAGCTCCGAGTCGGCTATTGCTAGTGCGGTGATCAGAATCGGCATGCGTGGAGGAGGGCTGGGGAGCTCACCCCCGAAACGTACCCGTCCTGCCACCTCATCCTCTAGCCATCTCTAGCAACCTTCCGGTCACCCTCCAGCCACCTTCATACCACGTTCTGGTTACCTCCCCACCGCAACTCTAATGGCAACCCCCGGCCCGAATCTGGCCTCTTCATGGACAACGCCCGAACAGTTCGCATGGCTTAAAGAGCGACTTCCGGAATTCATAGAGAGACGGGCAGCGGCAAAAGGGAAGATTTCGCCGTGGTTGTCCGCGATCTACGACGCCTGGTTCGCAGCTTTCCCGCTTGAACCGCTCACGGAGGCAGAACTTCAGGAGGCAGACGGTGATGAGGAAGAGGCGAGGAAGACGAAGGTCACTAAACGGAAGGACGTACGTATCGCGTCCACCACTGTGATTCTGTGCTCATGTCCATGTATAGCAGGTGTACTGGTGGTTCTACAACCGTCGCAACGGGGAGAAGACGGGTAAGCGGGTGACGGAAGACGACAGAAAGACCACTATCGACCTCACCAAGAGAGCGAAGAAGCATGTGTTACCGTATCAGGCCTACATGTCGCTATACAGGAAGACTCTCGGTCCTAAAGTGAAGGAAGCCTACAAGCAGCACGTGGCGTCTGTACCACAGGGAGAGGTGTCAAAGTGGCTGCCGTTCATGACCCAGATGGCGAGGGAGATGTATGAGGCGGAATCGGAGGAGGTGAAGGCCGAGGTTGAGAAATACCGGAAGAAGTTGAGCGAAAGCGGATCGGCGCTGGTTGGCTTCACGGACGCTTCAGCGTGGACGGACGATCTGTCGCTATCTGAGGAGGCCCATGAGATCCAGAGGTACGTAGTATAATCTGTGCAACGGCCGATTCCACCGCTGAGCTGCCGCAATCGAAGGTCAATCAACAATCTTCCCCGTGCCATCAACAACATGCTCGACAACATCGAGCGACTTACCGGCTGGAAGGCGACCATCTTTCTCGGAGGGCCAAATCCCGAGGATGGTATGATTACGAGCTACATGTACGTCAGAATGGTTCATGTCTGTACTCTGAGTGTTACTCACTTGGTTGGCAGCGCTCATCGCGGGCAAACGATTACTGCAGGCAACACATTCCCCAAGAGTACGACCCAGTGGGATGCGATTGAGAGTGCTTGGGAGAAGNTTTTTGGCGGCGTGCTATAGTGAGTGGTGCATGTGTTAACTGGGAAGAAGCGGCTGGATTGACGCGATTATAGAGCCGTCGTTGCTGTCAAACTTACACAATGCGTACCTGGCCTGGGATGACGATGATGCAGAAGTCAGTCCGGAGGTAAGGATTGACGTGAAGGACAGTCGAGTATTGTTGTGTGCTGAATACTCGCGCTTCAGACTCCGAAAACAAGTGAGGAATCCAGAGGTAGTGGGAAGGGGAAAGAAAAGGATGAAGAACCCTCGCCCGCGAGCTCCACGTCCGACGTCGAGAGTGAGAATGAGTTTGAGAAGACTAGGGCAGCGAATATAGCCAGGAACAGGGCGTTGTGGCTCGAAGTCAACGAGCACTTCGATGAGCTGCAACAGGTAGCCGCTCCTTCTCAATCGGGAACCACGCGCTCGTCCACGACTCTCGCGAACACCACCACTGCCAACCGTCCCAGCGTATCACAATCGGCTACGACGACAACGAACGCATCTGGACCAAGTTCAACTACTGCACATGCGTCGCCCACCACCTCCACGCCTACTGCCCATGAGAAGAGCACGTCTGTAACCCCTGTTACCACACCACTTGAGCCCACGACGACCACGCGCTCCGCCGACCGCTCTCCGGCCACGGGTGACGACGCCTCTTCCAACGGGACGGATACTCAACCTAACACAAGAGATGCGTCTTCGAGGAGACCACAGCAGCTCCCACCTGAGTTGCCCGAATCGGAGCAGCAGGGCGACACATCGTCTAGTCCCCCGGCGCGTGTTACCTGGCTCGAAGTTCCTGCCGGTCTTCCACAATGGGCGAAGGATGCTGTAGACTGTTTCCAGGGCCTCAATGCCGCACTCTATCCGGTGTGGCCCCGCGTAGTGCATTGTTGGACCCTATTCGAAAGCTCAGGGAACTTCGATGGCAAGGTGCGTATTTGCGTCTACTGTCGTTGCATGGGAGGTCCTGAAGTTGCTTCTTTCCAGGGTCGGCTCTCGTGCAAGCATCGGCCCGAAGAGATCAAGTTTTGGATAAGCCGAGGAAGACGCTACGACCGTCTACCTATCGTCAAGTCCACCGCGCAGTATGCTACTCTGTGGAAGAGATGGTGGATGAGTATGCAACCTGAATGCCGGCAGCCCAAGGAGGAGGCGTCTTGGCCCCCTCAAGCGGTTTTACCGAAGAGCCCGGGGCAATGGACGGGCCTTCGCATTGGAGGCACCAATGGCATCTTCATTGTCATGGTCTCCCTCGCAATCTGGCTGGCTGCTGAAAGTGCAGAGATGGATCGTAGCGATGCGCTAATCGGAGCGATGGAAGACGTGGAGTGGGTTTTGAATGCGCTGACCACCACCCGCCCAGGCTCCAAGCGCGCTGCGATCCATGATCTAGAGTCCAAGGCCAAGAAGCGGAAGACGGGAACCACGGCTTAGATTTAAGGATACCCATACCACGTTCGTCTACGTTGCTTTACTCCCCTCTATGCTCCTCTACGTTCCTCCACGTACGTTTCTTTACTCTCCTCTATGCTCCTCTACGTTCCTCTACGTACCCATCGCTCTATAGCCATTTACGAATACTTTCATAATTTGCATCTCTTTTCCATCGCCATCTGCCGCGACCCCGTACGAGTTACATGTCATTTCTAATGCTTTCTTCAATACACTCTTCATACAGTTCGTGCGATTCACATAACCTCATCGATTCTACGATTTGAAGGACTGCGTAGCATGATTGATTATTGCAACGGGTGTGCGAAGCGCCATGTGGCCCGCGACTCCTGCTGAGTACAGGTGGCGAGTTTTACTCAAAGGCCACCTTGTACCGGGTCACCAGGTACACTTCTGCGGCGAGAGCGCAACATCTCGTCCTGTACCCTTCGAGCTTTCCAGCTTTCGCACCATCGGAACTGGAAATCCAACCCCGCCTCACCTCCCTCTCGTGTGATGGGCACAACATGATGGGCTCCTTGCAAAGGTAACAAACGGCCACCGCCTGTATGAGGCATGCGCGTACAAACCACCCTCCGAGGCGTACAAGACCCTGCGCGAGGCGTACAAAGCTGCGAGCGCGGGCGTACAAGTCCTCCGGCGGCGCGTACAAGCCAGCGGACGGTGACTTACAACCTCCCACGAGCGGATTACAAACTGCATTACTGACATTAATGGGGCTGATACAGAGGTACAGGACGCTGCCCAAAGGCAATACAAACCACCACAAAAGACATACAAGCACCCGCGCGAGGCGTACAGGACCCCGCGCTAGGCGTACAAAGCTGCGAGCGCGGGCTTACAAGTCCTCCGGCGGCGCGTACAACTCAACGGACGGTGAGTTACAACCTCCCGCAAGTGGAGTACAATCTACACTACTGACATTACTGGGGCTTACAGGGCTACAGGAAATCGCACAGAGGACGTACAAACACCCGCCCGAGGCATACAAANCCTCGCGCAAGGCGTACAAGACCCCGCGCGAGGTGTACAAACCTGCGAGCGCGGGCGTACAAGTCCTCCGGCGCCGCATACAAGCCAGCGGACGGTGTGTTACAGCGTCCCACGAACAGATTACAAGTTGGAAGACTGACATTAC